>JBBKCR010021984.1:0-12034 GCA_037577295.1 Ladigesia roloffi | reverse complement strand
AGTCCTGAACCAGTGAAGAACCAGAAGCAGATGGTTCCAGATGATGGGGCGGTGATCAGTATACTGGTGGTGCTGAAGGCTCTTCCCAGCCTGTCAACATTTTGTCCACTTTTTTCATGGAATCTGCTCATTTTTCCAAAGATAAGACAGCTTGACAGGAATCAAATAATATTTTCTTGCCAAGAATGAGATTCAGTACTTTTGCACGGTACCCCACGGCACACAAAACGCAAAAAAATGATAATTATTTGTCACTACTTTGACCTGCATGTGCACTGTTACTATGAACGCTATGAAGAAAATACATTTTATCCCTAAAGCTTACACCAGAAACTGAGTCTCAGTCACCAGGCGATGTTTTCATAACCGTTTCATGTTCTAACTTCCTTTGAGAGAGATTTAAAGGCAATAACTTCAGATGACTGCTGTGAAGAGTTCTGTCTAGAGCTTCACATCAAACCACTTGAATGACTTTTCTGGCGTCCAGATTTTGCCGAAATGTTTTTTTAAACGATTTAATTTAAAACGATCATGTTGTTAGGATTTAGGGAGGCCATACCTACACATTGTGTCGTCAATTCCCCATTTTGATTGACAGATTCTTTGCTGCTGTAACCTGAGGGGAAATATAACCCAGAATAACTAGAATTTTCTCTTTTCAGTGGAAGTTTCAATCCTTGAAACCTGAATCACACAAAAATGAAAGTGATCTATTTGATATCTGTATGATATTCATTACTGTGTGAAAGTCTAAGGCCGGCATGCAGACTATTTGAAGCCAGTCTGAGCAGCGAGGGACTGGATTTATGCAGCAGATTCACTCACTGTAACTTCCGTGTGAATGAGAGGCTGAATAGGTGAATGTGGGATCGCTGCTGGGTGTAAAATTGAAACTTTTCAAGAAAAGGAACAAAAATTTGGACTTTTAATGGAAGATGGTGTCGAACAGTGTTAGGTTATTTCTGACTGGGCTGGCATGGCGGCGTGCTGGATAGCATGGGCATCGCCGCCATTCAGTCTAAGAGGGGCGTGTCCCCCTCATATTTCATAATTATTAGTTTGGACTCCCCCTTATTTATCCATAAATAATTAGGTCGCCCAGCACTGCTGAATCTTGGACCTATCGCGAAAGAATCCACTCCAATAATGCCACCAATCCCATCCACCCAAAGCATGCCTCCAAACCCCGCCCCATACCCAAACCTCACCCCCATGACCAAACCTCGCCCCTACACCCAAACCCCGCCACCCACGCATCCCCCTCACATTAAAAATGCTTCCGACGCCCCTGCTGGGTACTGTGGGTCCCCCCTCCCACCACCACCAATGCCCATAAGTGTGCAGGAATCACTATGAAACACAATGTACTTAAAATTGTATTCATTCTACCTTAATTTACTATATATATAGAAACATGCCAAACACTAGTATTAAGTATTAAGTGGCCGTTCGTTTGTAAACTCTATGATTAATTTTACCTTAAATGTGGATTTAAGGTGTGAAACCCCTTAATCCTAAACATGAGGCATTTTTTTACGTAGGTTATGTTATTTAAGGGGCACATTTTTAAAAGTGAGGGAAAAATTCAGTAGTTTTGCCCCTTAATCGCCTTAATCTGTGCATCCCTTAAGTTTCCTTAATTTCCTGGAAATTTAGGTAAAAATTTAAGAGTTAAAATTAAGGGGTTTGGTTTCGTAGTGATGTTTGCCCTGGATGTTTCTCTGCCTTTTGCTCCATAAGTGTTGGAACCCCATGCCCCTCTCTAAGCACCACAGTTTATAAACATGCACCTGATCTATGAATACCAAATGACTCGCTTTTGAAATATAGCACACTCTGGATTAGGATGCAGTGGAGATCTGGAGGACGCGGAGCCGGAGTTTCTGCTTTATAGGGGCCGGGTTATTGCAGGGATGCATACAGTGAGGGGGGGCGAATTGGCGAATGTGCTGGGAGGGCTCTCCAAGTGTGAAGAGCCCTTGATGAGCCTGGTGCTTTGTTCTGCTCATCTCTGGTCCCCGGAGGAACCCGGAGCGCACCGCGGTTTCCTGCCGCACGCCGCCAGCCCGCAGCCTGCCCTAACCGTCTGCCCCCGAACACTACGGCCGCCAGGGGAATGCAGCGGAAGGGTTGTGGGTTGGGGGGCCGGGGTGAACGGCAGAGTGAAGCTGCCTGAGGTCCCCCTTGCCAACGCAGGTGTCCGACTCACATTCATCCACAAGAGAGCGGCGCAGATGGTCACAGCCTCGGCCAGAGAACGGCTCCAGCCAAGCCGGAGCAGGAGCGGATTCATGTTTTAGATAAGAGCTTTTAGCACGAGGAAACCAGAGAGGGGCTGGAAAGGCATGGCTGCCTAAAACGCAGCACCGTCAGTCAGACCGCACCAGACTGTATTAAGTAAAATCGGCCCTAAACGCATTAACGCTGTTAAATCCTAAATAACGTGCTGTCAGCAAGACTTTCAGAGTGATTGAGGTCCCTTTCTAATCTGCCCCCTAGAGTAGTGTCTGCTCTGTGCTTTTCTATCACTGGATGAAAGAAAATCCCTGCTGCCCTTTATTGTTGGACTATGGTCTATTATATTGATGATGTCCACTTAACTCATTGACTGCCATTGACGTCTATAGACATCTACACATCCTTTAGATCAGAGCTGGGCAATTCATTTCTACAGGCAACATGAAAAATCTGAACTGTGCCGGAAGGCCGAACCGACGATAACCTGAACTTAATTCTGCTCAATATTAATTTTCTCCCTGTAAAAAACAGAAAATTGTATATTTTGATAAGCTGCTATTGATAATCAGAAGTATAAGAATATTCGATATATATTTTTGTACATGTATTAATGGTGGTGTAAGTCAAAGAGGATAATAATCCTATAAAAGTAATTTTTTAGATTTAGATTGAGTGTAAGATTTGTAAAAAGATGTTTGTGAAAAAACACGGCAGGAAATGCTCAGTGTGAGGCTGAACTGTCAATCACACACATCAGAATAAGAAACAAAACAAACAATAAACAATAAATATACTAAATCCAGAAGTTGCTATAAAAGTCAGTTGTAAAACAATGGAGGTGTTTATCAACACACAGAGCATTCGTATTCTCCAGGGTAGTGTAAAATCTGGTTCTACAGGTGATAATGAACTGAGAGCCGTGTGAAGCCGAGAGAACCGGCTCTTCTTTGGCATCGGCAAAAGAACCGAAATTCCCGTCGCTGCGAGTGTTTAGCCCGTATGCGCTGGTGAGTGTGGGATTCACAGTGCAAATGCGAGCCTGATTTGAGAAACTTATACTGCGTGCTCGGCCCCGCCCTGCCTGGCTCCGCCCCCGGCCCCGCCCTGCGACTTCACGGTCCGAGACTTGGATGAGACACCGATCTACGGCGGGCCAGATTAAAAAGACCACCGGGCCGAACGAGACCCGCGGGCCGTAGTTTGCCCCCTCCCGCTTTAGACCCACAGTGTTGAGTTGTATTCTCAGGGATGGATGACACATCTTCAGATATGTGCAGTTCTGAGCTGTGTGTGTGGTTTTGGTGGCCTAGCAAGGCGCACACTTGTCTTTCCAGGGACTTTTCAAAGTTGACAATGTTTCTGATTTCCTTAGAAACATGTTCAGAAGACGGAAACACTTGTCCTTAAAGGGAATTTTGTAAATGTATGGCTTCTGCACAAAGATGTACATTCAGAAACAATATGTGAGTGTTATCTAACAGTCTTGGCAGAGTTTTTCTCTTGATCTGCTCAGCAAGTAGAGCCGCAGTGCCATAAATATATCTACGTTGTTAGGTATGGGGGGCGGGGGGTTTGGTGGGAGGGTTGGAGAAAAAAGAACTTGTGAGTCGGCACCGGGCTGCATTTCATGTTCTTGTTAAAACGCGGCGTCAGAACACTCCAGTAAAATACGCGGTCCCCGAGCGGAATTTTCTTTTATGATAGATTTATGACTCTCATCTCAACCCGGGTGAAAAGCGGACCTTAGCAAAAAATTTTGCCCCCATATATCAGTGGAGAATACTGAAATTACTTGTCAACTGGATGGGAGGGTGGGGTGGGGGGCAAGTATGGCGGGTCCGGGCCCGGTCCAGGCCCACTGCGGTCGGGGGGCCGGTGGGATGCCTATCAGCTGGACTCTTCGGGCCCATAGATTTCAGCAATAAAGGCCATTTAAAGATCACTCCGGCGGTTTCTCAGCCTCATCTTTATCTTCTGCGTCTGTCGCCCATGATCACCATGGCCTGTACCCCCAGCCCTCACTTTTCTTAAAAACGGCGCAGGAAACTCAAGCCAAGTGCAGCAGGACGACTGTAAATCATGCATTGACCTCTAATATAAAAGTGTATTACATTATAAAGGATTTCTGTTATAAAGACAGCTCTGTTTCTTTACTAAATATGGGAATTCGTTGAAAGGATGCGGCTGCAGGGACAACACAGCGACGGCCACGTCTCCGTGACCTTTTCTCCTCGAAAAACGTCCAGGATGACTTATGCTGAATGGCCGAATATGGGCCGCCTGAACTTTACCTACCGATGATGACAGGAAATGTTGTTATGGGGCGGTCAGCGGTGATATCATCGGCGACGCCAGGGCCTGCTGTGCCCCCAGCCAGATTTTTTTTCACCGTTTTTCATTTTGTTGCCACGTCCCCCGCAGGAATGCTGGAGTTTTGTCATATGGCTTTGGTCACACTGCATTAGAGTCCGCCAGACCCAACCAAACGAGCGGCGAGCTGCGCAGGGAGCGCAGTTTAAATGGCCCTGGCTCTCCTCGCTGGAGTCGTCAGACTGTGCTGGCCCTCGGTAACGTCATACATCACCACCGCACTCTGTCCGGCGTCCACACACACACACACACACCAGCCTGTAAGAAACCAAAGCCAATCAATTTGAGCTGTTAAGAATTTAATGCAAAACAATACAGATCCCTGTTTCCCCCACCTGCCCAAGTCCCTGTCTCCGCCCCTTGCCCAGGCCCTTGTCTCCGCCCCCTGCCAAGGTACTTGTCTCCACCCAGTTTCCTGTCTCCGCCCCCTGCCCAGGTCCCTGTCTCCACCCCCTGCCCAGGTCCCTGACTCCGCCCCTGCCCCTGGTTGCTGATATTTTCCGCTGTTCCTTTTACGCTGAGGTTTTTGATGGGTGTTTCTGCTCGGTATATGGCCCTGTGCTTCTTGCACACCCCCCATTGTGTTACTCCTGTGTCTTTTTAGCTTGTTTTGTAGTGTTTGCCCCCGACTTATTTCAGTGTCCTGTTAGTTTCCCAATTAGTCTCCTGTTTCTTGTTATTCTGGTAATAGAGTCCTGTACGTGTTTACATCCTGCTCCACGCTCGGCGTCTCATTATAGAAAGATCTGGGGTGGATTAAGCAGTTTCGCTATATTCAAGAAATGTACAAAGATCAAAGCAGTTCTCATGCTCGAGCCGTCTGAGTCTGATTTTGTCTAACAAGAGTTCCCTCCTCTTAGACTGACAACACCACTGGCCTGAACAGACCTGTACAGGCTCAGAATGCTGGTTTAAGTATTGGCCACATTGACTAATGACTGATGTTTGACTGCTCCAGACTATCCTGTCCTACTGGCCTTGATGTGTGAGTGTAGTTGAACAGCAGGGAGTACACAAAAATGATCTCACTTCTGCTCAGATACTTTTAGTCATTTGTATTGGAACTGAGATAACAAGATATTTATTTATTTTTAAGACAGATTAAGTCAAACTCAAGTGGTCTCCCAGAGTGGCACATAGTAAGAGAATGCAAAATGGCACTGTGCACTTACAGTAATGCTGGAGTCATGTCCACCTTGACAGCGCAAACGAAAGATCAGCCATTAAGAGCAGGGGGTGGTGGAGGAATATTAGAGATGGAGGTTCAGGTCTGTGAGTGGAGATAAGAGGAGGCCATCAGATATGCAGGCCTGACAAAAGCTGGGATGTCGGGCCAGTGTTTTTGTTTTAAAAACTTTGGGCTTTAATTGACCTGAATCTGTCCTCCGGGGAGTCCAGAACATTCTTCCTAACAGCCCTCACTCACACACACACACCCTCGCGCACACACACTCAGGCCCATATTGCCTGCTGGGAGCGGAAGCAGGCCTGCCTTGGCCCACTTTGGATCCAGTGCACTTAGTGGGGCTGGGGCAGGACGTGCACTCAGGCTGCAGCTGTGGGAGCCAACGTGCATGTACATCTGAAATAATGTACCTTAAAGCTCAGGACAAAAGAGTAGATGCAAGTTTTAGCGATGAAGAGGTGCATGATGCTCGGTTAAGGTCTGGAATTCTGCTCAAACTGCAGCACGGTTTGGAAAAACACAGACCTGCTTACGTGACCTGCGCAGGAATTCTGAGTATGGAAATAGTGTTATTCCATTGAGACGGTGTTATTGTGCTGATTAATATTGTTTCAGCACATGTTCAGGTGTCTCCATCTAACTGCTGCCGAACTCGCTGATGTGGTTCCAAAAGTTAAAAAATTTAAAGGTACAAAATGTATAAATGTCAAAGAATTGAACAGGAAATGCCCCAAAATGTCCCAGCTTCTACCTACTGAGAGCTGTGGGTGTCAGATTGCATAATGATTGACAGTATATATATAATGGTGAGCAGTTCAGTTCAGCCCTGCATGACTGAGCAAGGTGAGTCTGGTTTTGACTAAAAAGTGCTTCCTCACTTCAAACTGACCGTACAGCTTTGTTAGCTGATGTTACTCCCATTATGAAACACAATGTGCTTAACTCTACCTTAATTTACTCTTGAAAATGTTCGATTAATTTGCTTTATTTTAAGGTATGAGTGTGAAACCCTTAATCCTAAACATGAGGCATTTTTTTCAGCATGTTCGGTTATTTAAGGGGCAAATTTGAAAAAGTAAGAGAGACATTCTGTAATTTTATCCCTTAATCACCTTCATCTGTGCACTTTTCACCTTAATTAAAAATAATTAAGGTCATTTTAAGGGGTAAATTTAAGGGGTCTGGTTTCATACTGTCAACAACACATTGGTAATACCCCCAGTATTACCAATGTGTTTTAAACAGGGAGGGGAAACTCAGGTCTTGGGGGTTCTTGGTTCAGGATATTCACAGGTTAATTGTCAGGTTTATTGAATGTGTTTGAGGAGGAGAACCATCAAACTGTGCTGGACACTGGACCTCCAGTACCGGAGCTGGACACCCCTGATTTAAAACAACACCCTTGACAAGTCTATGTTTGTTTTATCTGGGGTGGTCTGGCTGTCAGGGAAAATTAGCAAATATTAGTAAATGCAACTATTACTGAGGCCAGAGAATTTACAAACACACAGAAAGAGACTGATAAATGGACATATGAGTGGGTATAATCTTTGGTGAAAAAATCCACTCCACTTAACCGATAGAAGAACACACACCACTGGAAATCCCAGCAGGCCCCAGTCTGAGGTGTTTCTATTGAAAAAAGAAGGGTAGTCCCAGACTAGGCTTAATCCCTGTCTGGGAAACCACCCCTGAATGTGTAGAACTCTGTTATATGTCCCGTTATTATTTTTCTCCTCCTTTTCTGTAATGATGACAAGCTGGAGGCTGATTGGCTGGTTGACTAACTGTCTGTGGGCCTGAAAAAAGCCTGTGATGCTGTCTGGAAAGGTCTTATTTTTTTGTCAGTCACTTAATTTCTGTTAGCCAGGAAGTTCTTCATAGTTTCGCAAAGCGTGCAGGTTGTCCATTTTTTAACCTTTTTAATTTGTGTTTTGTTTCTGGCCCCACTGTAGGACGATTCATGCTTATTACTTCGTCAGGAAAATGACTTTTCATTCTCATCTGTAAATTAAATTGGACTGTTTTTGAAAGAATGTGGATACTGAATGAATCCTTTCGGCAGTGGTTGTGTTTTTTGCACTTTTCTCCTTGTTTTGACAGCTCATTAGGTTGGGCCTTGATTCGAGTCGTATATTGAGGGCTTGTCCGGGATAACGCCATCTCCATGTGCCGCTAGTTTCTCTGCTTTGCAGAGTTCCGCATTGTCTTCAGTGTGTGTGGATTTCTGTGTCTCTGAATCTTCTGCAAGTTGCATTTATTTTTGGACATTTGTTTTCCTTTTGTGAACTTTCAGTGGGCTGACTCCGTATTACTGGTTTTCTCTAGCTGTACTTGCTGAGGTGGTTCCAAATGTTTAAAACTGTGTTATAATAGAAAAGATCTGGTGTGGAATAAGTGTTTTTGTCCAAGAAGTGCAATTTGATCCATTAATTTCAAGCTGCTGCCGACCCTGAATTGGGGGTGTATTTCGTTCAGCTTTGTGCTTCGTGAGAATATTCTTTTGCTATTAATCATCTTTGTTGGGCCTCTTAGTAGCACTTTATAAAGAACTGGAGGGCTGAATCTCTGTAAAATAACTTTACTTCAATAGATAGCTGAATACTATGAGCTTGAATTACCTAGTGGATTTCTTTAGTCTGACATGAAGGACAAGGTAATGCCTAATTATGCTGCTTCATGCCGGTGGATGCTCCTATATAACCAAACGTAACCCGTCTAGAACTGAAGCTAGTGATCAAAGCTTACGCAGGAAGGAATTTAAATAGAAGGAGCCTGAGCAGTCAACAGACTTGGAACTCAAAAAATGTTTAGTTTGAGGCAACAAAGCACTTGAAGGTAATGGAACTTGAGGCCCACAGACATGAACAAACCTGATCACCTGCTGCCGGTGCTGTTTTGATGACAATAAGCAAGTTCTTCTAGTTCCCCTTTTAAATGAAAAGGACATCACGGATGTATTACAGGTTTTGAATGTTTGGCTCTGTCTCTAGGCCAGCCTTGTCTTGGAGAGTTGCTTCTGAAATGTGTTTTAACTGGCAAAGCCCAAGAGTCTTAGCCTTTATTAACACTGAGCCTTGACTTTGAAGTTGTTAAGACTGCAGTTTTAAGGTCATGCGAACTTATACCTGGAGCTTCTCAGCACGAAACTTTAGGAAAGAAAAAGAAAACCTATGTCAAATGAGCTTTTTTGAGAATGTTTTTCAACCGAAGCTGTTTGTCTCAAGAGGTTCCTGATCTCAGTGCGCTTAGAGATTTGATATATATGGAGGAGTTTAAAAACAGACCTAAGGCTGAAGCTACCTATCTAAATGAGCAAAAGGTAGAAGCAGCTTTGGCTAATGAGGACTTTGCCAAGATGTCTGTGCCACATGCTGGTAAGAACCATCAGACTTTGAGTGATCTGTTAGAGGAAAGAAAAGCCAGTGTAATTATTCTGTGTCTAAAGAGAAACCAATGTGATGCTATAGCTGACTGTTCTGGCCATAAGATTAAAAGTGCAAAGTCTTCTAAATGTTCTAAAGTAGTGAACAGGTCCTCTCCACTCTTTACCCTTACAAAGTGAGCAGTGATAAATGACAAATTGTTGTTCTACAGTAAAACAGCTCCTTATTTGTGAGTTCTCATGGTTATTCATGATGGTTATGTGTCATGCTGTTTGGTGCTCCTGTGTCACATAGGATCAAAAGTATTGTAATAACAAGAACCTGTAATGATAATAAATTTATTTTATATTAGATCTTTGAATGCAGGAGAACTTTCAGGATAGCCCACAAGTGGGAGGGGAGAACCCGCAGAGTGAGGGGCGCCGGAGAGCGGCCGAAAGGTGGCATACCGAAAGACAGAGCCGCAGAAGGCGAGGGTGTTGGAGAACAAATAATGACACTAGACTATTTTAACCTGTTTATATTTGTTGAGTTCTAATGGGTAATATCTTCTTATTTTAAACATGAAATTACTGAGTACAAAGTTTTTGAAATTCTTTGAAACAGGAGGTGCTCAGTCTTCCCTTTTAGAGAGCATTACCTTTTTTGAATCCATTCTGAGGTATTGATCTTTTGGGTTTGGCAGATGTGACTTTGCCCAAAGCAGCAAAGTGTGGAATCAGGTTTGGTGGTTATGGGTTTGAGGCCCAGCTTGCCATTAAAAGTATTTTTTACAAATCTGTGCAATCATTTTGCCTGTGGACGTTCGGGCTCACTCATAGTCTATTGAAAGAATATTTGAGAGACTTGATGAGGCATCTCAAACTAAATTGTCTTTGATGGACTTGATGAGGTGTCTTAAATTAAGCTGTCTTTGAGGATCTTAATGAGGTGTCTCGGATTAAGCTTTCTTTGAGAGTCTTGATGAGGTGTATCAAATTAAAATGTCTTTGAGAGTCTTGATGAGGTGTCTCAGATTAAGTTTTCATTGAGTGTCTTGATGAAGTGTCTCAGATTAAACTGTTTTTGATTGTCTTGAGGTGTTTCAGATTAAGTTGTTATTGAGAGTCTTGATCAGGAGTCTCAGATTAAGCTGTTTTTGAGTCTTGACAAAGTGTCTCAGGTTAAGTTGTTTTTGAGAGTTTTAAATATGTGTTTCAGATTAAGCTGTCTTTCCTGCATGTGTCGTTACCCTTGTCCTGTTTAAGGAACATCAAGAGCAAAGTCCAATTCTGATGTAACACTTTTATCCCTATTCAGAGTCTTTTACTTCATCTAAGCTGATTCCTCACCATGTATTTATTCAGTGTGTAGAATCTGTTAGTGAAGATCCTGTGTTTTCTGGTTATTTGAGCATAGAAAAGACCCTTCCCTTTTCGCTGATGTCAGTCTAGATAATGAAAGTGATGCTGTGTCTGTAGTTCTTTGTGAAAGTAATGAAGCTTTGATGAGAAAATGGCGTCCTCCTAACAATCCTGGCAGGGAGAATATTGCAGTGCTCAATGTGATCATTCTAAAATTTGCTCATTGTTGTAGCAGGTGGGGTCACCTTGGAGTCAATAAAACTCATGACCTTTTACAGATTTTTTTGCTGTTAAATCACCCGTGTTTGCTTGTGTGCCCCAGGCTCCACCATTTAGAGATCCTAGTTAACCTTGATTCTCACCTTCTGGTCTCAGAAGGGTTGCTTCTCAGAACCTTAACCCCAGACATACTGGAAATTTTGTAACTTCTTGTTAGGCACTGTAAGCAAAAACACTGGTTTGTATATGCAACAAGTATGTGAACAAATAAATGCAGTGCATTTTGTCTGCTTGTTTAAGCTTTATTTGGATTGACAGAAGCGTGTAAAACAGAGGACAATTAACAAGTTTTTGTTGTGGTGTCACAAATTGCCCCACTGGTCCTCTGTGTGACAGTGGGTCCTTGATAAACTCCACTGAACAATAAAATAAGATCTTTGAAAGCATGTTGTACATAGCAATGAAAAGTGAAAAGTCGCAAAGTTAGCAAACAACTGTATGCCTAGTGCTTGTAGGGCACGAGGTGAATAGGGTGTTGAGGTCATTTTTGACACCAGCAGTATTTCCAGGGTTTTCTGATGTCATCCTTCAAACTAGTAGAGGATACCACACCAGTTCAACAGTATTCTTACCGTACCAGTCCTGAGCAGCGTCTTCTCTTTGCCAGAGAGAGTTTAACTGAGTGTGGCTTTGCTGTCCCTAGTAAGAGTGCTTAGATCTCTTCTTACTAATTAATTCTAAAACTTGACAGAACTTTTCATTTCTGTGTAGATTAAAAGGAATTTGAAGGTCTGGACAGATTCTTTCCCTATGGCAAGAATGGACATCTGGATTGGGTTGGGACAACCAAGTAAATGACTAAACTGGAATTACTGAAAGACTACGGGCAAGTTCTGTTATAGTTCTGTTACAGAAATCTCTCTGGATATCTCCTACATGGTAATGACTTTTGGAGACTGGTAAATCAGGTTAGTTTAGGCTTGCGAGTGTTTAATGGTGTAAAGTCCCTCATGAAGTACCTACATACTAGGGGTGTAGCCGAATCCTAATACTGTATTCGGAAAGGCCGAAATAACGTGTTTTTTACGAATACGTTATTCGGAAAAATACTTAAAAAAATATTTGTATTCGGAACCCCCCCACCCCAATCCAAATACGAATGCGAATACTTTTCCCCATATAGATGTGACACATATACAGTGGGGCAAAAAAGTATTTAGTCAGCCACCGATTGTGCAAGTTCTCCCACTTAAAATGAAGGCAGAGGTCAGTAATTTTCATCATAGGTACAC
>JBBKCR010021976.1:0-12034 GCA_037577295.1 Ladigesia roloffi | reverse complement strand
TTCATGCATGAGATTACACAGGCACTCATGCATGAACATTTACCCACAAACACACACACACACACACACACACACACACCCACACACACACACACACACCCACACACACCCACACACACACATCTGCAACAACCCAGAGACATTACAAAATACTGGAAAGAATACTCACACACACAAATGCAGCAGCCGTGTACTTATTACTGTTGTCCCGTTTAGAGCAAAGTGTAAAGACCTGCCGTAAAGGCGTGCGCATGCCCCTCCTGACCACTGCTATCTCAACAACTTCATCTGCTGGACGGCCATACCATCAATTACACACCCAGCCCCCTCGCCGCAACAACAAAAGGCCACATTGTTCTACCAGACTGTACATGAAAATTAATGTGCTATTTATACACTGTGACATTGTTCAATCCATTACTGCAGCTCGTCTTCAGGAAAACAGCGAGAGACTGCCATAATACAGAGCCAGCGGTGAAGTTCAATCACCACATACTAAACCATACTAAAGCTAACAATATTTCACAATATTCAACATCACCTAGGTGCACGCACACACACACGGGGGCAACTCGATGGTATAATCATTACAATGAATCACATTATTATAAGCTTTTCTCACCATTTTGTGGGTGACGTCAATCCTTCAACAACACTGAGCAATCGCATATTTCACTGAAGGTGTAGAAGGGATGCTCACATTGTACCGTGCTACTGGGAGATGGATAGAAAGCCAATTAAGCCAATATCTCCTTGACAAATGAGTAATTTCCCTATAGTTCAGACCTGTGGGAAACACTGACATCACCAGCAAAACAATTCACATGAACTTGATCCGGGACATGAACAAACAAGGATATTTTATAAAAGCCAAGGATGTTTGACTACCCTAAAATTAATTTAAATACATTGAATATCAAATATTGAGCAGACTATTGCTTCAGGACTTAATGAACAGCAAGGATAACTTACTTTCTTAAGTTACAACAGCAAATTAACGTTTCCCCACATCCCCCATCTACATCAAGGATGCCATCCAAACTAAACAAAGACTCGAAACTGGATTGAGAGATTAAAACTAAATGTTTTTTGTACTGTTGATTAATAGTCTGTAACTTGAAAATGTTGCTTTGTTCACAATATCAAATATTAGTCAAGATCTTTTTTTACTTTGTGTCATCGGCAATAAAGGAAACACTAGTTTATCAATGGTTGCACACTGTGCATCCGAGATACTACAGAAAATGTAATATGAGATTTGTAATGACTTTAAATACAGAACCGCAGTAATTTATGCCGGAAACCTACACAGAAACAAGCAGGAAACAGCTTTGCAAATGGAGAGTTTGCTCAAACTTTAAAAGTGGTTTTGCTTTTAAAAAGACTACTTGGAGTCGTGCTGGAGCCTTTTACAGCTACTACGGACAAATTGCAGCTGCTACAGGCGAAGGCGGGGTACACCCGGACAGTCGCCAGCACGTCTCAGGGCCACACACTCACACCTAGGGGCAATTAAGTGCTCAATCAGCTTATCCCCAATCACGCATGTTCTGGGGGTGGGAGGAAACTCACACAGTCACAGGGAGAACACACACTCCACACAGAAAGACCCTGCGCCCAACCCGGGAGTCGAACCCTGGACCTTATTGGTGTGAGGCAACAGCACTAAACCCCTGTGCCACCGTACCACCCACTTGTTTTTATAATTATGATTTAAATTTTTACCCACACCCGTCTGTGTGTGTAAATCTGTCTGAGACAGACGTGCTTCTGAACTGCATCGGTGCTTGACTGCGTTTGATGAAGGTCGTACAGAGTCACACATCGCATGGCAGCAGCTGGATGTGTGTATGTGTGTGAGTGTGTGTATGGGAGTGATTGTGGGTGTACGTGTGTGCAGGAGTTACATATACCACCACTCTGTGAAAACGTCATGACTTCTAGCGAATTGCTTAATTGCGGAGATGTGACTGTGTAGGATCTCCTTCCAGCTCCCCAGCACACTCACTACAGTGAAACAGTGATCCTCGGAACCAACCTGTTTAAATGCCTCTCGCGTTACTGTTGCCCAACTCATCCTCATCACTCCCCGAGCTCAGCGAGATGACTGAATCACTCCAGTGCTATTTGTTGAATTCATTAAATTCACCAACTTGATGTAAGTACATACCACTGCAGTAACTATGTTGGCATGACAGGACTGAAAAGTAAGCACTGGATGATATGATCTTCGATATGTTTAAGATGTTACAGAATTCCATATGAGAATGTGCATTACATCAGAAATCTTTTCATTTGATCTTGCGAGGCATATGACCTCATTTCTCCATACATCATCTTCACATCTGGCTGTTTCTTTGAAAACTAGGACTTCAGCCTTTCTGTCAATTAATGCAATTTTAAAGGCAGGGGAAAGGTGACATGAAACAAAGCATGTCAGCGACTAACTGCAAACCCGACTTCCCTTCAACATCAATCCTGTGTGTGGTGTTGATTTCTAATTGCATCATGTTGTTAAATGATGCATGATCTAAAACTAACCGGTTTTTGGCGAAGAGAATCAGAACGGAAATAAAGTCCTTTCTCGTTCCTTTCGGTTGTTTAAGGTTAAATGGTTTAAAAACGCTTCTTAAAGAGAACTGTCTGAAAGCGAACAGGACACTTTGGGGAAACCGGACAGATTCACACTGAGCGGAGCACAAATTTCCACCTGTGTTAGACGCCCGGAGACATCAACACTCAGAAAAGCTCATTTTACCAATTAGCTATTTTACTTTGTTGTGACATTATTAGCTGATGATGAGAAACTGATATTTTCTGTACTCCAACACAAACGCAAATGTTGACAATTCAGACAATTACAACCATGAGTTAAACCAAACAAAGCTTATAATTTTCTTTGGTGAGTGTGAACATATGAGCTTGCTAAAAGTGCTGACATTTGCCTTTGCTTCCTGAGTAGCACACCTTGGCAAGCTACAAGAAGAAAAATATCATAAATCTGAATATTGTTACTGAGAGCACACCATATATTTCACTTGGATAATTTCACTGGCCATTTAAAGCTGATACAGTTATCTTCAACTGGAGGAGTAGCGAATCTTCTACATTCTCATTAGCCTCAGCTGTAAGTGTGACAAAAAACACCCTTAAGTATCATTAGATCCTGTTGGTACAGTCCCAGCACAGCTCCAGCCTCCTGGAACCTAAGGGTCTATATTTCCTGCAGTGGAAACACTGCCTCATCTACCCACGATACCCGCTACGTTCACATAGTGGAGGACCGCTGGTATAGGATAGTACAATTACTAATATGTATATATCTATATACTAAAAAATATCTATATACTAAAAATAGAGCTGAGTTAGAATCATTTTCCTCTACCTATATTCACAAGCAGAGACAAGAACTCCACTGGCTGCCATTTACAAGCAGTCCTCGCTGCAGCATTTTTGCTCTCTCTTTTCTTCCCTCTGTCTTGCTCACTCACTTTCTCTCTCTCTCTGTCTCGTTCACTCTGGAAGCTGCTTGAGTGGAAGAATGACACATCCCTGTAAAGCTCGCTATCTGAGGCTGCTGTGCTTCTCTCCGCTGGCTCTTGCTGTTTCAGAGTCCATCTAATCCAATAGGCTTCTCGACCTTCATTCACAAAAACATCGTTGAGAAAAAAAGACTCATTCAGAAAAATACTACGCTCCATGTGAACCCCAAACCCATCTTAAAAAAAGAAAAAAACTTTGCCCCAATTAATCTGACGGACCCTACACCAGATTAGAAAACACCCGTTACGCAGAGAGGGAGCAATTTCAGAAAAAAACTCCAAACAAAACAACTCTGGCTCTTAATGCACTGAAACAAAATGAAACAAAGCCCTCGTCGTTCACCCTATTTTTTTAACCAAACATGTTTCATTCTAAAATTATATGGGTCTTTCTAATGTCCCATTTATACGACCATTCCTAAAGGCAATTTTCCTAATACTACCTCTCACACAAACCCCCATCCCAGCCTCCCGTTTTCGATCCTGTTCTTAAAAAGCTGGCTGCTTTTCAGAAGCATGATGATGACTAATGGCTTCCTGAACACCACTATTAGCAGGTGGTTGGCTCCATAGAAGCACCGATAGGGCAGATCTGCGCTAGCTCTTTAGCAGTCAGGCTTGGGCACTAGGCTCTATGCAGCGCTAACCCAGCAAGTCCAACTCTCAGGTTCACTGATACAGAGATTAAGGTACTACTCCACCCCAGTAGGAGTCAAAACACGGGTGGTCAGGTGGTTTGTAGCTTGACCATACTCGTCGTGAATGCAGGTGTCCGATGTTGACAGATTTACATGCTAATTACTTGGACTGCAGGAACGGCATGCACACCAACACAGATGGCCACTCTATTTTACTGGGAGTGAAGAGAGTTTTATTCTTTGAAGAGTGAATTTCTATGGACAGAATGAGGGTAAGAAACCTTGAGCTGTCCAACATCATATAAAATATATCAGCCCTTGAGCTACATCTGCCCTGTGATGAGCCTTAACCCTCTGTGATTATTAGCATCCTTAGCTAGCAGCATGCTGCACATCCTGCTGCCTCTCACTCTGATCAAAATGAAAATCTAATCTATTAAAAAGGCAGCTGAAATCGAATTCTATGTGGTTCCTTACTATGGAAGGATCTGGGAGGAATGTAGACCACATTCTCCAGGGCCCTCTGAAGATAGAAAACAAGTCAGCAATGAATTAGCAATCACCTGACTCGCTGGTATTTCGACTAGGTGTCATGCATGCTGATGCGAACAGCGTAGCTCAGTTTCACATGTGAAAACCTGCAGGTTCCTATTTCTGAATTATTTCCACTGTATAGTGTCTCTACATGCCTGATTGGGCACTAGGAAAGTCTAGGCAGGTCTCCAGGTCTATTAAAGGTTTAAAGAATCACTTATTTCCTAAAACAAACCCTTGCTGAAGAAGCCATTCCTTGGTTGTCCTCTGTAGAACTTCACTAAAAGAGTTTACCTGACAACAAAAAAGAGTCCCATTGGGAAATAAAGCTCACTAATCTAAAAATAGTTCTGTTTGAACCTGTGACTTTGTACTTTGGGACATGAGGAACTTTATGAAGTATTATTTTTACCCTTGGCATTGCTCTTCAGAAAGAAACTATTCCACTAGCAGGAACTATTTTTCATATCTGCAAATGGCCAATATTTTCCTTCTATTTTATTTGACCTCCGACAGATATAATTCACATGTCATTCTTATGTAACCCTTTTCCACCCTATGCTTGTCCCTTTAAAATTATACTTCTAACTGGTCCCTTATATTTAGTAAAAGAAGGTATTGCAACCTCAATATATCTTAGTGTAATCACAGTCCTCATGTTCCATCCATATCGTGCAGCCCTCTTTCAAACCCAGGCTACAATGCTTAATTCTGAGAGCGTGAGATTTGACACTGTTTGTCTATTGAAGTTGTGTTGTATTAAACAGAGCAGATTTTGTGTGACACCGTAACGGCCAGACTGGCAAGCCAGACATCTGAGGAACCTCACACATATGCTGCTGTTCGCAGATGAGGGTGTTTCCATAATGAGGGTTGTGCTTTTCCACACAGCCAAGATTAGATCTGGGTACTGGCAGCAGGTTCATTACACAATACATACCACCAGGCAATAGTCACAGTAAGACAGAACAGAACATCAGACAGACAGATATCTTCTACTTTACAATTTAAATTCATAATCTGTCAACTTTTTTAGTGAATACTGAATTATATTTAATAACATGCTAGCTCGAAACCAGACCCGGCGCCAGACCCGGGTTCGTGGATGCGACACATTTTATAGGCTTGTTTAGATTGAGAAATTTTATTCGCATCTGTGACAAGTGTTTAGGCTCAAACTCCCGGACCAATCCCGGACGCTCGTATTCCCAGGGGGCGGGGCTGAGTGAGTCAGAGGGCGGGCACGGCCCCCTAAGCCCCGCCCCATAAGTCAAGGAAGATGAAGATGGCGATTAATAATTTTTCCTGGTCGCTGCAGTACATATATGTAATATATTTTTACCGGCCAATAGGAGATGGAATGTTGTTACTGCACTGTTTAGTATACTTATAGAGAGCTGTGTTACAGACACTGTTTGAAAAATAAAACCAGGTGCAATATGTATTAGTTTATGTTACCGTAACGTTTAAAAGTAAAAAAAAATCTGTGTACAAATCTCATATTAGAACGTTAGACACATGCAGCTTATAATCCGGTGTGGCTTGTACAAGAACAAAATTGATTTTCTTTCTAAAATTAGAGGATGCAGCTTTTGATCAGGTGCGCTCTGTTGTCCGGAATGTACGGTACTTCATTTGCTCCAGTCCATTGAATGTATTGTTCAACGCCTGTGCAAACTGAATCAAAAGACCGAACAGTGCAATATAACCTGTTAGATTGTTATATGTCTTACAAATTAGGATCTGTCCATAAGGTAAATAAGGCTTTTTAATTACAACCATGAAACGATCTGTGAACCTACACTTGTCTTAAAAAGATTATTTAGCGCCTGCAAATATTTTCCCCCACAATATCTCCAGCATGCTTTCAGTAACAAACATTGACTTTATATAGGCAGTTTTTAAATGTTATGGGCGTATATGGACTTCTTTCGTTGTTACATTTTGAAGGATTATTTGTAACACTGTGTTACTGTGTACAGGCTGCACTTTAGCCAGGCTAGCTCTAACTGCTGCATTATATTATGCATAGTGTGTGTAGTGTTAAAATTCTGGCTTGGTAGTGGTCCGGACTACTGATCCCTGGTTATTATGGAACTGTGCAATAGATGTTTTTCGAAAAATTATGAGGTAGGAACAACCTTTGTATAAAAATTGTGGTATACTCCTTGCTGCGTGTGTTTGTTAAAGAGTTTATTCATGAGTAGCAGTTTGCACACAGTCCCAGTCAGGACCAACCACCAGTCAGGTCCATCACCACACTCTCTACACACCTGTATACACTTCATGACAAATCAGAATCTGGGTGGATCCCAAAGAAACCTGACACAAAAGCAGATCTGCTCGCAGTTTCAATGCCACCCATGCTAATGCTGACCACTGCATTTAACATTAAACCCTCTCAACACACCCACCCACACACACACAGACACACACACACTCACTTTTGCACAACATCTGGCATGTCCTCACACACACCGGGTGCCAAGAAAGAGGCTGGATTCACACTGAGCACATCAACACACTCTTCATGGACACACTCACAGCTGTCAGCTTCTTTAGCATGCAGGCACAAACACAAACACACACACACACACACACACACACATTCAGTGTAACCTGCAAGTGGACACATGGATGTCTACATTAACATATAATATCAAGCACGCACACAAAAATGCAAACCTGCACAGTGCATTAACTCATATGCAGATGTAGATGTACAGATGGGCAGATGTACACAAATAAAGGAACCATAAAATCTAAACAGCATGCCATATTTTAACCAGGCATATGTTAAACGACACACACACACACGTCTACTCCAGTGCAGTATGGAGCACGCCCTTGACTACACACACACACTTGCACAGCTGTTTGTTTGTCACATATATCCAGGTTGTGTCAGGGTCTTACTCAAAGGAAAAAAGACGAAACATTCTGTTTGACACGGTCGTTATTAAAGGTCAATGGCCGTGTGGCCGCACCATTAACATAACAAGAAAAGATTCATGGGGACCTTTGGTGTGATGTGCACGATTCTGACAAACCGCAATTAACATTCTAACACAGGTGACTCTTCACCTCACCATGTCATTCATTCTTTCATTTGTGTGTCATGACAAGCAACCCTGACATGTCAAGTCAAGTCAGGTCAAGTAGTCTTATTGTCATTTTAGCCACAGTGAAATGGAACAACGTTTCTCCAGGAACATAAAGAACAAAAACAGAAACAACAAAAGAATATATAAGTGCTGACTACATTCACAGAGTGGAGAGAAAGCGATAGAGAAAGTCCAGGAAAAACACACGAGCAAAACAAAAGGACGAGACTACGTTTTGTTCAGTAAACAAAAGCAACTGCAGTGTGAGTCTGAAAGAATACAGTATTCTGACGGATACTCTATTCTTGGAGTTGCTAAGTGTGCGAAAAATGCATATAAAGAGATGGACAGCAATAAACAACAAACGAGCAAATATTTGAAGCAGCAAGGCAAATAATGTGCAGTAGGCTACATAGTAAATAAAGGCTATCTGCAATGGCACTTGTAAGACATGTGGTTGTGTTAGGTGAAGGAAAAAGTTTAGGTGTTTGTATGTGTGTGTGTGTGTGTGTGTGAGTGTGTGTGTTGGTGTGTGTATGTGTACAGTTTCTGACAGAGTAGTCTAAGCACTGAAGGAAGAAACTGTTCCCCATTCTGGCACTGGAGGCCCATATGCTACAGAATCTTTTGCTAGACAATACTAGGGACAAGAGGTGTGTGGGTTACTCCAAAACGTTGGTGGCTTTGTGGATATAAAGTATGGTGTAAAGGCAAGAGAGGGTAGACAGCCCTGGTGATCTCCACATATCACACCATGTTGCAGCTCCAGAGAGTGCTCTCTCTAGTCTCCACAGAAAACAGGCAAGCACGGGCCTTTCTGATGATGGAATGGTTGTCTCAGCTAAAAGCTGTGGATGTTCAGTGGAGACTGATCACATCCTGGTCTCCTGAAGTTTACTCTTTTGTTTTGTCCACAATCAGAGACAAGCTGTGCATTTGCCATTGCACCTCCTCTCTGTGCACCGCCTTGTCGATGCCACTGATCAAACCAAACAGATTCATGTCATCAGCATACCTGCTGAAGCGGATTGGGCTTTACATTACTATTCAGCCAAGACTCTGCAGCGTGAACAAGAGAGGCCTGTGCTCAGGTGCTGGACCTGATCCTGGTCTAGTGTTGCTTTCGTCAAGAAAATTATGACAAAATATCTTCATCAATGAACATTTTTCACATGACAACAACAAGACAAGGTTAATGCTGGTCATGTGACAATAACGAACAACACGTATAATGTATTTTTGTTGACGAATAAGAACGAGACAAAATGTGGTTTACAATATAAAAACTGTGCTAAAGTGTCTCTTCGTTGTCGTTGACTAAAACGAGAGGAGACGTTATTTCCTGTAAGATAGGGAGGGGAGAAAAAAGTAAAGGACGCTCCACCTTAGAGTTGAACGATGTTACGTCCCAAAACTTTTGTTCATTAAGAGGCACTGTGAATGTCAGTTTACGAATGCACCCGAGGAGTCGAGAACTTGTTTTATAATGAACCACGTATTTAAAAAATATCGGATTTAAATCGGGCTCGGGCCGAAAATTACAGTTAATGTGTCAGGCCGGGCTGGGCTCGGGCTCGGGCTCGGGTTGGGTCGGGTTACATTTTTTGGGCCGGATCAAAGCTCTAATGTGAATTAAATGTATCTAGATTGGACAAAAGATTCGGGACGCAGAGCCATTAACGTGCAAGTGAAAGAGAAATGACACACACATAGAGACAAATGCACACAAAGTCTCACACATACAGCATTTTTTTAAGCAGCCTTTCCCATATCCATGCAAAAAAGCTAACCCTAAAGTGTTCTGATTTGGTTGTGTAGACTATATTTGTTCAGGAATAAAAATATATATATATTTAGGTGATTTTCAGGCCCACACACTGATGGTCAAGACGTTTACCAGTTTTACAAATGTTGGTTTTATGACAACAGACAAACACACATTTTCATTGTGTTTGCACTTTTTAGTGATGTGGTGTCATTCATTTATTTTATTTAATTTTTTTTGTGTGTACCTCTAAGTTTTAACATGGTTGCTTGGCAAAATGAATGTTGTAAATTCAAACCAGACTAACTTCCATGTCTGGAATGGATGTACAGTATTTTTGAGTATATAAGATATGGACATTTGAATTGTGAAATTTTAGATTTTGTCTATTCTAAGTACTTATAGTATTTTGACTTTAATTAATTAATAAAATTAATAAAATTAATGAAAAAGACTAAAATACAAAAATTGACTAAAACTAGACCAAAATGTCATCAGTTTTCATTGACTAAATTCTTGACGAAAATATTTGTGGATCATTCTGACTAAAATAAGACTAAAATGCTCAGACTTTTAGTCGAATGAAACTTGACTAGACTAAAAAGAGACTGGACGTGACTAAGACTATAAAAAAAGACAGCTGATGATGCAAAGACTAGACTAAAACTAAAATTAAACAGGCTGCCAAAAACAAGACTACTGAGGTCCAGGGTTCAGTTACAAGGAGGTCCAGGAGTTTCAGCTCCCCAATCAGACACTGAACTGTGTTCTCACCTAAGTGTCTTTTCTGTCCAGGTGTTCGAGGGCCAGGTGAAGGGTAGTGGTGATGGTGTAATTCGATGAGCAGTTGGGACGATATGCAAATTGCGTGGGGGTCCAGTGAGGGTAGCAGCTGTAATTTGGTTGAGTGCAACAGGATGGTAGTCACTGACTTCTTCTTTTGATGACTTCTTTGGCACAGGAATGATGGTGAAGGCTTTGAATGATGGTGGTGCTCAGAGTGATATTGAAGAGGTCTGTGCGAACGTCTGCCAGCTGAGGAATATTGACCAGGAATATTGTCTGATTCAATGACCTGCAGTGGATTGCCTCACATCAGCCACGGTCTGACAGGGAACCTGGTCGTTGGAGGGAGTGGGGTTCACGTCCTTGCTGCTATGTTTTTGTGCATCAAACTGTGCGTAAAATTCATTCAGGTCTTCTGGGTGGGACGTCTCGCCAACACAGGATGGCATAGATGTAGTTGGAGACGGTCCAGATCCTTTGCCCAATGCGCTGTGTGTCTGAGCTGAACCATGTCTCCATAAAAACAAAAGCACATCAGCATCAGATTAGACTGTGGTCTGAAGGCCATGTAGCAAGCTTGTTCAGCATTCCATCCTCAAGTTCATTTTCCTGTTGATATGGCAGTAATGGACGTGTTCATGATACACAAACTGATACATAAATCTTGTACTGGACAGCACGTTGCCATCTTGGTCAGCATGTGTTTTCCAAGGAGATTTAAAAATGTATATAACATTGTATTACAGTATCTATTTATGTAGCTGACATTCTCAAGGATACCATCACATCAAAGGCAGGGGTTGGAAAAAAAGCCTCTCTTGCTAAGACAGCTCTTGTGAAGAATGTGGGGGAAAATCTGAATAAAATATTGAGAAAAGATGGTCGAAAACAAACACATTTTAGTCTTGTGAAATTTTAATAGTATCCCAGCCAATTAGTTCTCACGCAAGAAATCAACACATCTCTGCTGTACATTATAGTGCAAATAAACTATTCAACCAAAAGCAGCAGGAGCACAAGCTTTATAACCTTAACAGGCTTTAGCAGACGCTTTTATCCAAAGCAACTTCCCTAACTACAGGGGGCCGTCTCCCTGGAGACACTTGAGGTTTAGGATCTAGCTCAGGAACCCAGTGGCCCTTGGTCCAGAGACCACCAACTCCATAAACTTACTCAACAGGTGAGTTTAATTGTAAAAGATGCAGATCTAAAATTATGGTTAATTAATACACCAATCTGTTCACTTCACTTTTGTGTTATTTAGATCATTTATACTAAATAAGATTCACACATTACTGTCTATCTATTTATGTGAATATACTTCATCCTTTCTAGCTCTCAGGTTATGTTTAAGTCAATGAAATGGAACATAAAATGCAAGTGTGTAATCCAACAAGTAATCAACAAACATTTTGGAAAATAATGTTGAACTTTCTGAATCCTGACAAATCTCAGTCCAGTCCCTGAGAAACTGCACAGATCCTGATGCTGTCAGCGGCGGAGCTAGACTTTTTTATTTGGGGGGGCCAGGGGGTGGGCATTGGAGCCAGTATAACGCGTACTCACTCCCAACTTGTCATAGCAAAGTTCCTTCATTTTACTCTCACTGACCGCAGCTGCTGCGTTCATTCTGAAATCATCTTTAATAATATTCACACATCATGT
>JBBKCR010021955.1:0-12035 GCA_037577295.1 Ladigesia roloffi | reverse complement strand
TTAATCCTAAATATATGGCATTTTCTTCAGGAGGCTCAGTTATTTAAGGGGCAAATTTTTAAAATAAGGGAAAATTTTAGTAGTTTTACCCCTAATCAGACTTAATCTGTGCACTTTTCCACTTAATTTTCCTTACTTTACTGGAAATTACGGTAAAAATTAAGGTTATATTAAGGGGTAAAATTAAGGGGTTTGGTTTCGTAGTGATAGTAAGAGCTTTTCCATGACAGCAGCCCTCTACAGCTCATCTAGCTCTGCTTCCTACCTATAAGCCTGCTAGCAGATCTAATGATCCTGGCAAGCCAGCCTTTATCCCGGGCAGTAAAGTTCCCAAACCAAATTAAATGTAAAAAATGCTTCACTCTATACTAATGTAGGCCTTTTCAAGTATATTTTTACTCCCTCCAAAGCCCTTGAGTCTCCTAATTAAAAACAATCTCTGATCAGCTTGCTTGAATATATTGTCTGTGTTCTCAGTAAAACTGCATTTATCATCAAAAATAAAGTTTCAAGGTAGTTAAAACACTGGAAAGTTCTCATAGGTTGGTAATTTACATATTTATCATCAAATTCAAATGACCTGGTGCATGTTTTTTATTTCTAAAATCTACAGAGACCACACAAGTTATACACTAAACATTTTAGTGTGCAGTTTTCAATCACATAAATAGAAACTGTGCAGCAATATTTACAGAAATTTGGCATATTTAAAGCTGTTATAACTATAATACTAAAACTGTGAAATGTGGTTACAAGTATATTCCTGCGATGCATGTTCACATGTGAGAATCGTTTTTGATGTTTACTAAATATAACATTTGAGATGAAGCTTCTTGTCTGATAACATATACATCCAAGCCAAAGGCCATTTAGAAATGTTTAATTTTAAAGCTGTATTTAAGTAAATACACATCACATAATGTAGTAGTTTCGTCATCCACTCATTTCATTTATAAAACACAAATACTTGTAACAGCTTTACTACTTGTTATTTATTGTGTATGTATTATGTATCTGTTTCACACCACACAGGCAAACCCTTATAAATATTATATGCCAGATTTCTGTGCACAAATTCATATTTCAGAAAGTAGCCAGGCATATGTGTCGGAAATGGACATTTTTCCAACAAAGTTCCAATGACCTGACCTCAAGTAAGCTGTGCAACAAAATTTGTACACCTTAAGACACATAGTTGAGATTCTAGCAGTGTTATTCCCCCTCTCCAAGGGTGATATCAGTGAGACGAGGCCACATACGTATTTCAGCTAAAGGTTATCAGAGGAATATCAAAGACATGCCAACAGAAATCGACATAAAAGAAAACGCTCCTCTTCAAGATAGACAGTACCCCACAAAAACAGTTTGAAGCTGAATTTCAAAGCGCTGTCATGAGGAGAGGAGGAGAGCTCACAGGGACTTTATTACTGCGGTTCTCAAATTCGGAACCAACAGTGTTGTGCTGGCTGTTTCATTTGCAATGTTGCAATGTTTCTGTTATCAGTTCCAGTTTTCAAAATCCCAATCTGATATCCAACTATTTTACTGAATCACAAACTAAAACTATTTCACCATAACATTGGACACAAACACACACACACACACACACATACACACAAACACACATATGCATCACATACTTTACAAGCATTACACCAAGACAGCTGTTGGCTTGGTGGTTATGGAGTTGTCTCTGTGATCCGAAAGCTGAGGGTTCAAATCCTTGGGCTTTTGGTATCACCACTGAGTGACCCTTGGGCAGGGAACTATCCTCACACACTGCTCCGTGGGTGCTTTGTTGCTGGTTACCCACTGCTTTGTTTGGGGAATGGGTTAAATAAAGAGAAAGAATTTCACAATGTGTGCTGTGCTGTATTCATGCATATAATAGATATAGACATGTATATCTGTATACAACAATTATATATATATATATATATATATATATATATATATCAATCTACCCATATACATATATATATATTCAGGTGTGCTATATATGAATATACATCATGGCTACTCTTTGGTAATTATGTAGACATGGCAGATAGCTTTTGCAGCAAACGATCCAGCAGTCATGATGAATAAAGACTCAAAAGTACAATGATGAAAGAGCTTTAGAACATCATCATCAAACGTAATTATATGTCTCTGCAACCTTAGAGCAGAACTGTCCAGGCTGTGGTTGTTTCTGTGGTGCTTTATGAATGTGAAAGCCGGACAGTAAAAAATGACAGTAAAATATTGATTCTTTTGATCCTTGATAAAAGACATTGAAGGGCACCTTATTCTGCAAAGAATCAAATACATTCTTGAACAAATCAAGCCCCATCGTTACTCAGATTGGCCACATCGCCAAACTGAAGGTGTGTAAATTGAAACATATTTTCCAGTGTACTGCTTGGAATGGCTGAAGAGGGATGGAGACAGTCAGAGGTATTATGAGCAAGCATGTGGTTGTTATGGTACTTGTTAAAAAAACAAAAATAGAGTTTTTCAAATATGAAAACCATTTTGCTAAGTACAAAGAGTTTAATTTAAAGTATTATTCTTTGGTAACTGAATCCATTTGTGTTACATTTTAGATTTTGAACCTTCATTTCTATACTACCACCTAGACCCCTTTTATTTTAATAGTAGGAATAGTGTTAATAGTTTAATAGTGTTAATTAAAAGCATCATGTCAGACACTCCTGACTGGGATTTGTAACATCAGCCTGAAACAAGAACCACCTCTTACATCAGCAAACAGAAAGTGCAAGACAAACCTCTTGGATGTGCCAATCTCTTGGCCATGACTTGCTCTCTCACAGAGAGAAGACTTGCTTCAGATGAATCTTGGAGCATCTGCAGGACCCTTGCCTTCCCATTTTCTCCTCCACTGATTATTATTTTATGAGAAAGCTATTCTAACATTTTGAGAAACTGGAAACTGAGATGACACATTACATAAATCAGTGACGCATAGCTGGTTTTCATCTCTGCAGCTTGATGACATGATGTGGAGAAATGCTTTGCTTGTGATGTGGAGCTTTGCTTTACTTTATTCACCACATTTGGTCTGAGCAGACATCCTCTAACACAAAAATGATCTAAATGATATTCGGCCTGTCAAAGCTGATTATATATGTATCTGAGGATCTGGAGTCGTATTCAAACCCACCTCAGTTCAGCCCTTTTTCATGCCTGTCTACACCCAGTGCCGGCTTATTCAGGGCTATGTTTAGCCTAGCAACAAACTCACATTAGCATCTTAATGAGCAATGGGCTTCTTGGGCAGACGGGACACTTTGATGAGTTCACTTATCAGAGATGAGTTCACAGCCCAAGCTTTCTGCGGTTACAGAGCATATTCAATCCAGATGGCCATACTTGAAGTAAGTGCAGTACAATAATGGCTAATGCTAATCCAGTATTATATAATTATATTATAAACTGATTGCCATTACAGTAAGCGTTAAAAGTTTCAGGCACACCGGCAGTCATTGTTTATCTACTTACCAATATGTTCTTGTAAACTGGAGTTTCACTGTGGCCCTGAGAATGTGGCCCTTTCATTGACATGGTCTGTCAACTGCCATGTTCGTCTTGCTAACACCCCCATGTAACTGTTTATAGCCGTATTACAGTCTAGTTTTCCTCTGGGCCTCTCAACCCATTTCTTATCCTGGTGTCACGTAGACTGTGGCTGCAGAAGGAATTCCTGTCATTCCATCTTTTCTTTCATTTTTTTTCAAAGCCTTGTTTTCTGGATTATAATAACCAAAAACAAAGGAACTGCAGGAGCTCTTCAGAGACTTTTGACAACTTCATGTTGAAAGTAGCGGCAGACTCCAACAAATAAATTCTGAGTGCCTTCCTGGGGATGAGACGTCACAGCAGTCTGGAGTCTCGTTCATGCTCATAACTCACAGATATTCATTGCACAGCCCTCGCATATGGTGAGATACGGCAGACTCCTTCTGCTTAAATATTATGATATACTGATTTATCGTGCTCAAACCATCCTGCCTGAATACGGTCTGAGGTCTACTTACTGTTAGTGAGATTTGTTTGAAGTATTTTTATGTTCATCGCACAGCTCCAGCACTGGCAATGCCTATCACTCGTGACAGTCGGGCTTTCTCACAGCTCTCTCCCTCTCGAAGGGACAGCTGCCTTACCAAGTAAGGGTCAGATCACAAACAAGCCAACAAACAAAAAAGAAGCCCCTCTATTCAACATAAGAAGAAAATGCAAGGAGTTTCAAAAAGTTGACCCTTCAGTCCAAACTAATGCTGTGCAATGGAGGGGAAAAAATGACGGGTTTAAATTGAAATAGCCTCGAGGAATAGTCAGGACCTTGCAGGGCTCTCTTTCCCACTCGCCCGCCCTACGGGTAAACTGCTGACCTATTTACAAAGCAGGAGAGGCTGACGTTCTTGTAAAAAAAAAACTTCAAAGCAGAGGGGTTGTGTGGGTATTTGTGTTCTTAGTGGGTTTACATATGAGGGCCATGCTCTTGGACCTGTCCATCTGGTTTCAGCGTTCTTTATACGGCCGAAGGATCAGGTCAAAGAGATTGAAATTTATTACGAAAACTAAGGATGAACCAAAGCTCTGTGGCGCCTTTCAAAGTCCCACACTTCCAACAGAGTGCCTTATCACAGCTATCACTACAATGCTGAGAAGGGGCATCTGGAGTTC
The DNA here is from genome assembly GCA_037577295.1 of Ladigesia roloffi. Taxonomy (NCBI): domain Eukaryota; kingdom Metazoa; phylum Chordata; class Actinopteri; order Characiformes; family Alestidae; genus Ladigesia; species Ladigesia roloffi. The sequence goes on along the minus strand of JBBKCR010021955.1, from coordinate 7,349 downwards.
TTCAGAAGTAAGAACTCTGCAGCTTCAGCCAGAGTTCTTTGGTGATAGAAGCCATGGGTCGATTTGTTTGCAACATAAATATTTTTTGATGTACTTCCCTGAACATCCAGAAAATCTTGGGTTTATCTTTGTAAAGTACTAAAATAAATAAAATAGAGTCAAATATGGCTTAGGCCAAAACCTTTTCAGGATCTCACAGCCATCTCAGGCATTGGGCCACATATTTGGGACTTTTCCAGAAAGTGATAACTGTTTTTGATGTGGTTTTTAGAAATATTAAACTACCACTGCAGACACTTCAGATGCAGCAAGCTTCCCTAGAACAACATGTTTCACATGAAACCGCTCTGAACAATTTTGTTGACATCTAATCCGGTTTGAAGCAGATATTTTGAAACTTCACATGAATTCCCCCCATGCTTTGTGGTGGCTGTGGTGTCGAGATGTTGGACCAAAACCGAGTCTTGAGAGACAAAACAATGGTGGAGACCAGCCATTAAGACTCCACCTAAGATGGCAAAACAGATCATTTACAACAGAATGGTAATAGCTGCGGTGAGCTCTGAAAGGTTGTTGTACTGTGACTTAAGGGAGGTATTAAATCTAATCAGTGAAATCCTCTGGGACTGAAGAAAATAAAGAATGGCCTACTAAAAAATAGGAAAAGAAAAACCTTACACAGAACTGAATGCCTGAGGTGAGAATTACGGGAGAAACTGACAAGTGAGATGAAATTCATGACCTCCCTTAAGACTAGACAAAAGCTGAGCAGAGTGAAATGGACTTTGATTGAACCGTTCTGAGAAGATAATGAATAAAATTATTGAATAAGGAAAGTCAAGCAATTTTTTTCAATTGATGTTGAATGCCCATTGCACATTATGATGACACAGAAAACCAAACTATGCTTCAAGTGTGCAATGAATCATGGTATTATTATTTCCTACTCTAATACGTAACCAAGGCTGATCGTAAGTGCTTCTTTTTTCCTTTCTTTCTTTCTGTTGTTGAAAAACATTTATTTATTCTTTACTGAATTATTTTTGGCTTTTGAAAGCTCCCATGGAGGTCTGTTTGAGATCCTGTCCTGCCTTTTTCTGAGTTTCATAAGCCCCCTGACAGTTTCTGGGAGACCAAACTGAGCTTTGCCCTTTTCAACGATGGTCACATTCCAAAGAGAGGTCAATACCCACCCTCCCCAAACGGCCAAAGCCCAAACAAGTTTTCATCCAACCAGACCCCCCCTTCCCCAACACCCCCACCCCCCACCATACAGCAACTGCTACTGCTTTCTTTCTATCCCTCTCTCTCTCTCTCTCTGTCTCTCTCCCTTTTTCTCTCCCTCTCTTTCTCTCTCTCTATATAGCTCCCCCTCTCTCTGTTTCTCTCCCTATCTCTCTTTCTCTCCTTAACTCTCTTTTTCTCTCTCCCTTTCTATTTCTCTCTGTCTCTCTCTTTCTCTCCCCCTCTCTGTTTCTCTCCCTATCTCTCTTTCTCTCCTTCACTCTCTTTTTCTCTCTCCCTTTCTATTTCTCTCCCCCTCTCTCTCCTACTCTCTCCCTCTCTCCTTCTATCTCCCTTTTTTCTCTACCTCTCTCTCCTTCTCTCTCCCTCCCACTCTCCTTCTATCTCTGCCTCTCTCTCTTTCTTTCTCTCTCTCTCCTACTCTCTCCCTCTCTTTCCTTCTCTCTCCCTTTTTTCTCTACCTCTCTCTCTCCTTCTCTCTCCCTCCTGCTCTCCTTCTCTCTCTGCCTCTCTCTACCTCTCTGTCTCTCTCTTCCTCCCTCGCTATCTCTCTTTCTTTCTCTCCCTCTCTCTCTCCTACTCTCTCCCTTTTTTCTCTTCCTCTCTCTCTCCTTCTCTCTCCCTCCCGCTCTCCTTCTCTCTCTGCCTTTCTCTCCCTCTCTATCCCTCTCTCTTTCTTTCTCTCCCTCTCTCTCTCCTACTCTCTCCCTTTTTTTCTCTTCCTCTCTCTCTCCCTCCGGCTCTCCTTCTCTCTCTGCCTCTCTCTACCTTTCTGTTTTTATCTCTCTCTCTTTCTCTCCACCTGACTTTCTATCTCTCCTCCCTCTCTTCCTCTCTTTTTCACTCTTTCTATCTCTCCCTCTCTCTCTTGTTCTCTCACTCACTCTCTCACTCTAAGCTCTCAAGCCTACTTTGCTTATGTCACTATTTTCTATAGACTTCCTGCACACTGCATTAGTGGTCAGATCTTATTGTGTTCCATTAAAACCACACATAACTGTCAGTAGTCATCTTATGAATATTTAATATTTTCCAACTGAGTGAACTATCTTGCTATACAGCATTTCAATAAGTTTTGGATATCAATACCTCAGAGTCATTATGGGCCGTGGGAACATTTTCTTTTCAAACACTTTCTTTTTGAAAGTAAATGTGTCCCACAGACCCACATTGATTTCCTAAAAGATTATTTCAACACATAGGTGAGTCATGTTTTGAGATGAGATATGTGAGTGTGAAGAACCATTTTAAATGTGAAAATTTCACCCAATGAACCATAGGCTTAAGCTATTTAGGGATCTTTTTTTGGTTTATTTCACCAACAAACTGAAGCCATGAGGCACATGTTTCTCAATACTGAAGGTGCTTGTTTTCTGAAACACAACAAGAAATATGAAGAATTTTTCCTGATATCACAAGATATTGACAAAATTGTCAATCAAACAATGACCACAACAAAAAACACTGTACTTTAATTGTGCTTAAGCGTACCACTGAAAATACACAAAACCCCCTAATTTGAATTAAGTGGCTTTAATTTGTAAAACCACCCCCTTAATTTGACACTTTAAAATTAGATTTAAGACATGAACCACCTTAATCTTAAATTTAAGGCATTAATTCAGGAGATTCTATTTTTTAACGGGCAAATTTGAAAGAGTAAGCGGGAGTTCAGTAGTTTTACTCCTTAATCTGTGCACTTTTCCTGTATAAGGGGAATTTAGGTCAACATTAAGGTAATTTTAAGTAGTAAAATTCAGAAAACCCAGATCAGCAACTTCAAAGTGTTGAGATTCACGAAGAGTTCATGAGTCCAGGAGACTCTCTATCTGTCCTCAAAACTGATCATACAGCATTTTCAGGTAACAAAGATAAAAGCACCTTTGAAAATGCTGCAGTGCAGAATTTCTTTTCTTTTTCTTTTTCTTTTTTTTGCTGGATGATCATTCAGGTCAATGGAACATCGTGTTTATCTTATCCATTTCTCTCTTCTCTAATGTTATATTCTGGTTGTTCTCCTGATCTTCAGATACTGCCTTGATCAGAGCTCTTGTCTTCAGGACACCACTTTTTTTTTACTGTTTCACTCAGTAATGCTACACAGCATTCCCTGCGCGAGGTAGACAGTAGAGTACGTGAGGAGAAATTTCAGGACATCTCCAGTCATCCCAGGCTCGGGCCCCGTTTCCCAGCTTCCCCTCTCGTTTTCCACCTATCGTCAATCACTTGCCCAACCTCTCAGAGGGCAGACCTTTGCTCTGGCTCACGCGCAGAACACGACATGGCCCATGCATAATGCAACAACCTGGTTTTTACCTCTTAGGACGGCCTGAAGGCAGTCTGCATTGTGCTTTGGGACGTCTGGTCCCTGTTATGAATTATGAAAGACGGCCCTCTCCCCCAGCACCGGGGGCCACGGCTGCGGCTGCTCTAAGCCAGCAGGGGGTCGGCTGAGTGGAGATCACTCCAGACTTCACCCCCTCAGCACTGACACAGCAGCATGTTTGGCAGGAGATCTACCATCCACCATCCAACTGACATTACAAGAGTGAAAGTGCTTCTGGACTTCTTTCCAGTGGATACAACCTCAGCCTTCTTTCTCTGGCAGGCACAGTTTTTCTTAATTATGATTAATTGACAATCTGTTAAATAGAATATAATCTTTTATACCAGACGCTGCTAATCTTTACTTTCAGCCTTCAGGGTTTTAAAGACTCTGTGTGGAAAAGGGTGTGTCAAACTGAGTTGTTTTGGGATTTATTTGTATTTAAAACCACATTTTGAACTGAATTGTTGCTTATGCTAAGTAAAATGTAATTTCATTAAAAATGTACATAAAAAGGGAGCATGTCATAAAATCTTTTGTTCTTAATTTTTTTACAAAATAAGAGTTTGATGTTGTTTTTACATTTTTTGAACATGCAATTTATTCCTTGCTCCCTATACAGGACCTAAGCAGATCTGTTTGAAATCATTGTTTTTGTCACAAACAACAAAACATTTACAGACATCGACTATTCTGCCAGTAAAGCCCATCCCATTCACAATGAAGCAGAGTGTTTTAGCCTGTGTAAGACATGATTAGGCTATTTTGACTGAAGAACGTAGCACAGTGGCCTTTCAGAACACAGTTGTTTTCCATTTATCGGTATTTATGGACATATTACTGAAAACAGCCAGTTTCATTCAAAGAGTTAATGTAAAATGTAATGCAAAATTAATTATAACCAGAAATATACAAAATGAAACACAAAAATGTCTGATATTTAATTATTATTTTTTTCTACTGGCACGACATTGCTGGACTCAGCTAAATACAAGAACTCTGGCCCAAATGTCACAGCTGCACCACACATCAGATGATGCCTCCCTAAAAATGAATGCAATCTCAATTCACGGAAAGACTCTGAACTCAGTGAAGATGATCCAGTGAAGTACAAATACAATTCTGAACGCAATTGATGAAAACAGCTCTCTGAAATTGGTTCCAAAATATTTGCAAGTAGATATTGCATTACTGCGGTAACCAAAAAGACACGCTCGCCCTAAAATGCTAGAAATTATTGATGGAAAATGAGGTTGGGGGGGCCTTAATGAGATGTGGGTGTTCTCACTGCTTCCATCCTAAACAGCCCATTGTTTCAACCCATCAAACGAACAGGACATTAATCATTTAGTAGCTAAATGTCTACGGTGGTCTGTGACAACAACAAACAAAGGCACAGTGCCCTCCAGAACTGTTGGCACCCCTTGTGAAGACAAATTTAAACAGCTATGAAAGATTTTGCGCCTTCCAGTGAGGCAGGTCAGTACTGAGGTGAGTTCAGTTATTGGCTAGAAATCAATCAAACAGATGCAAATCATTTCCATAAATATCCTATTCATTCAACTTTTGTTCACATCAGCGTTTGAACGTCGCTCCGTGTCTGGTCATGGTTCTACTAAACATATGGTTAGTTGACCAACGAATATTCACTGACACTTAAGAGTGATAAAAAACAAGACCTCAAACTGAAAACATGCGCGTATTGGTATTAAAGATGAATGCTTTGACCATAAAAAATATATATAATATAATTCAATTTATTATAATTCATTGATGAGACCCCTGGTGAATATATTAGATTCCCATGTTTGCTTAGTTCATGTAATACTTAATAAGGCTAAAGTGTCATTTTTGATACATGAACACACAGTGTGAACAGCAAGAAGTTCTTCTGTTTATTTAAAACATTCACCAAGTGAAGCAGCCAGCAGTCAGGACCTGGGGAGTAGTGTATGGAGCAGTCCTGGGATTCAAACCCACAACCTTCTGATTGCAGGCAACTCCCTAACCCCTAGGCCACCATTTACGCAAAAAAACTGTGCAACTTTGACTTTTTGCACCTTACCTTTGACGAAACTTAGCACATAAACAGGGGCCTGAAACCAGTCCTGCCGGATCCTACAGAGATGCTGTTCCTCTCTTGACTCTTCAGCTCAGCCCACATGTTTTCAATATGGTTCAAAAGAGCAGAGAGGCTGTTGCGAAAGCTTTGTTTTGTGGTCAGTGAACTATATTTGCTTTGTTGTTTCTTGGCTTGCCAGTAATTGTGGCATTTCTTTTATTTATTTTTAGACAGATTTTTTTTCTCTAAGTGATTTTACATTCCTGGATAGCTAGACAATGTTTCCAGTATAGAGTCAAGCTGAAAAACAAAAGCGGTAGTTAATTTTTCCCATGAATGCAAGTAATAGTGTATAGTGTTAAGTTTTGTTTTTCAACTTTAATAGGAACAACATGCGTTATTCTGGATTAAACAGAATTTTGTGTATGAAAAGGCAGAAGTGTTGGTAGTACTAGCAGAGTGGGTAAATCGATAAGAAGCTGGGAAGAAGAAAAGAGCATGTTCGGGCATGTTCAGGGATCTAAGCAAATCTCTTCAGTGGTTAGAGTTTGGTGGAACTGAGAGCCAAGAAAGATGGAGGATTTGAAAGTGTTACACTTATACACGGTCTGGCGGACTGATTAGCTGGCATCCAGTTTTCTCTTTCTATCGGAAGTACAGACTGCATTGGATATGATGCTGATGCAGTTCCACCACCTGATCATACTGATAGTTATGACACCATGACATTACATCACTCTTCATTTGCAATTCAAAGGGCACTGTTTTAGGTGGCTTTTCCGTATAGGTGCAACAGAAACCCTAGCCTGTTGATAGGCTTTGCTAATTCCGGTGTGTTTCAAGTTTGGTCTAATGGGGAAGATCACATGTATCTTCAACAGTGTTCTTTGAAGTACAGCAGAATGGTTCCATTCAAAGTGCACATCCATATCTTCCGTGTGAGTCTACAATACCGGATCTGAATCAGCATACCGTATCAGTTCATGTGAAATGAGCTCACATTTAGCCCCACTTACTTGAAACCATCTGCTCATTCAGTCTGAATTGATTTGTATCCGCCCACTCCTTATGTTGTGGAAATGTTGATGGTCATGGCCTCAGGCCTGTTCTTTCCATCACGCCTTTCTTTTTGCTGATATTCGGATGGAGACTCTGCAACATGAAACAAAGCTCTGGATTGTGAACTGAAGCAGTGACCTCTGACACAAGCATTTCTACAACGAGTGTATCACTGGAATTTTTTGCGGATAGCATATCGCCCGCAGCTCCATGCAGGAAGATAAAGGAACCATGGGACGTGAATGATTTTTCTTTTTTGGAATCGAAACCTGAAGCCAGCAATTAAAAAATGCCACAAAATATGCAGTGGATTGAATCTTATGCTAATATGGGCTGTCAGGTTAGAAGAAATCTAAAACAACCTGCCCAGATAGGATGGTCTCATCCTGCTTTTTATGAATACTGTGACTGCTGGCTTCTTTCTGCTAGTAGTCCAAGTGAAGAAAGACTGTAAGGTGTCAAACCATGACTTGCCAGTAATTCATATCTAGGTGCATCATTAACCTGAAATACCATAACAGGTCTTTTCCAAATTAGTGTTAATTTCGTCAGACGAGACGAGTCGAAATATGTTCGTCAACAACCTTTTTTTCCATGACTAAGACGAGACGATGACGAGACGGCAACAGTGTCCAAAAATGCTGACTAAGACTAAAT
>JBBKCR010021916.1:0-12037 GCA_037577295.1 Ladigesia roloffi | reverse complement strand
TATATATATAATTTGTATAATTTATTTTATGCTCTGCCTCTCCAGTTGCCCCAAAAGGCGTCTTTAAATAATAATAACAATCATAATCATAATAATAATTTGTGAACAAGCACATCCCTGAGAGCTGAATTTTGAATATCCTTTTTAAATTAAAACACATAATATGGAACAGTTTTACTTACACTCCTACGATAAAATGACAAAAAGTGTCAGCACTGAATACAAAACACTGTAATTTATTATAAAAGATCAATTCTTTGATTTTTTCCTCAGAATTCCAGTGACTGTACAATAAGGGTGCATTGTACTAATGATTGTCAATGGATTTGTATGGAACATGAGGTTGGTAAATAAAAAAAGGCCCCGTCACCTGAAATAAATATGGCACAAGTACCCACACTGGAAAAAGCTAGTTCATAGTTCTGTTTTTGCCCACTTTTGGGGTATTTTCAGTGCAAATGTTCATTAGCCTCTTCAGCATCCAGATACTCATCTAGAAACTCCAAAACCTCCCCCTGAAAGAGATAGAGACAGAAAGACGTTACCGTAAAGTAGACCCCGTTTGCAGCAGCGCTCCAGCTCCTGGAGAAAATAAACGTGCAGCCCCTAGTGGGCAGTGCTGTGCTGCCGACTCTGAATTTATGAGCTCACTGTGCACCCCAGTGGCTCACAGCGTAATAACATGCAGCGAAAAAAACGCTATTTTTTAACAGAAATTCCAACAGTTCATTGGTTTTCCTGATCAAACAAACTGTTATAGATGATATTAGCAGGAATCAAAAACAATGACGATGCATTGTCTGTTTACATTTTCACAGCATCTACTGAAGAACTCTAGTTCTAATCACTCATGCCAACAACCAAATAAATCAGTGGACTATTTAAAATATTATTACATGTTTTATATACACATCTTTAACTTGATATTTTGTATTATTTTTTAAATAATTTTCAATAATCTATTTAAAGTAGCAGTGGCTCTGAGAATTATAGCATGCAGTCAGCCCCTCTTAGTACAGGAATTCCTTGCAGTTTGCTGATTTTCCTGATCAAACACATCTGCTTCGACTCGTCAGTTAATTGTTAGATTCAGTTGTTGTTTTGAGGACTGTGTAGGACTCTGGCTATGTCACTGGTTTTATTACCCAAGACATGCTTATATCCAGGCATTTACTACTGTTTTAAGCCATGCAACACATGTTTATCATTTATTGTTCAGTTTAGGAAACCTTGACACTCTTTATTGTTTGACATTATTATAGGAATGACGTGGTTTCTACTGGATGCTAACTGAATTATACATAATTTTCATCACTTTTTAGCCATGATGTAAAAGTGAATTAACTCTACTACTGCTTTAAAACAAATGTGGAATTAATTACATTGAAAAATGTTACTGATTTGAAATAAGAGAAGAAAGTATCACCCTGCTTTGTCCCTATGTCTCCTATCTATGCTGCTTTTGAGTAGTGCTAATAACTTCTAATGTCTAATTTTGCATTATAGAAAGTACAGAAACCTGATGTCAGTTTTTAGTACAAAAGATATCAGCACATAAAATGCACCACCAAAACATAATGATGGAAACAAAGAGAGTGAATTTTATCATGCTGTCAAGGGCAGCGATACTACATCTACAATGTTTGATAACGGAAGACTAACACAACAAAATGAAACAAAGTGTTGATCGGCCACCGATCAAGATCGTACGATATTAAAAATAGCTTGATCGGCGATCACTTCACGTAGTGTTTTTCAAAGTGTCCGATAAAGACGTAAAGTTAGCCGTTAGCAATGTATGTCATGATGTAATCCCTCAAGGTTGAAGGGATTAGGCATCTTAGAACACGCCATAAAACTGAATATGCCGAGTATGAGTAAACTAATCCAGCCGAAGCCAACAACATCCCCATCCCTCAACCAGCCGACTGTGAGTGATGCATTTTAACGACATGAACCAGACAGCAGGGATAGTACGAGGTGGAAAGACATCACATTCAGAATTATGGAATGCATTTGGGTTACAGTAGCTTACATTATTTTATTTTTTGGATCTGATGTAGTTGGTTCCTCAACTACATCAGATGTTCATAATAATAACAGAAAAAAAACACTTGCCATTGGTTTGTCCTTTGTGGCAGTAACAAGTTTTACATTTTGCTGCCAATTATAAAATGTAGTCAGTGTATTAGGAGGCAACATCCCATTATGCTGATCTGATATGTGTTGGTCTACCTGACCCTCTTTGTTTGGAAATAATTTAAGTTAATCTGCTTTATTTGGGAAAGATGGCCTACAGTAGCCTTAAGTTCTCATTTTCTAAAATAAACACTTGGTGGTTCTTCAAGATCTTGACTGTAGCCAATTTCTACAGATTTCTTTTCCAATTCATTATTATATTTTTCCAATTAGTTAATTTAGAGTTAGATTCATTTCTACAAATGGTGCAAACTCTGCTAGATTATAGATAAAAGATTCCCATTCCCCTTCCATTCTGTGATCAGCAGTGATCGGCAGTCGGCAGATCATGGTCTTGGTGATCAGTGATCGGCCCAAAAAATGCTGATCGGAGCATCTCTAACTAATAATTAAATATAATTGTCCTGTGTAACATGTTCTGTTTTTCTCACCTCATCATCGTGTCTGAGTTTTTCTTGGGCAAATTTTAACAGCTCCAACTGCATTGTCGTCTGATTGTAGTACCGCAGAGCTTCCTGTTAACAGATATACACAAATACATTTAACATAACAGCACTCACATAAATCATCAACAACAAAAAAATCAGTGTTTACTGTTTTTATTGTAATAAAACATGTAAAATGTACACGTAAATTTACAAATGTACAAAAATACTTCAGTATTCAACAAAGTTAATCGAGTTTTCAGCAACTTTATGGTTATGTTCTGTCCAATTTGCTGCAGTAGCAACTTACATTTTCCATCTATTGGACATACAAAGGGTTATCTGACCATATATTTTTTGGTTTACCTTTTAAGTGCACATTTTCAACTGGACTGTGAAGTGAGGTTGCTTTGCACATATTTAAAATGACTTGTAGAATACGTTTACTATATGTTTACATGTAGTGTTCACCGTATTCATTTATTTAGAATATCCAAAGTTGTCTGAGTTTCCTGAAAAATAGCCGTTTTGGATATATGAGTATTCAGACCGAAAGTGACGATTTGATACTTTGCCTCAACGAAACACAACTACTTAACATTAATTTACAATGTGTTACCCTTACCCTAAAAGTAGAGCTTTAGTATTTTTTCTTCCTTTAGTTTTAGACTGGAACTACAAGGTGAATGTAAACATAGGTCTTGCACAAAACTAATGATGAAGACTTTTAACACCAAATGTTTTTGGCAAAAATAGTGTTAACCATAGCTCATTCAAGGCAACCAGCAAAAAAACTGACTATTTTTATTAAACTGTTTTTAAAAAAAGCCTAACGCCTGATACATTTTTGTTAATTCCACATTTTTAACTGCTCGCACCAGTGTACCAGTTTGCACACTACACTACATCACTACTAGGCAGAAAGTCTGTTTTTTCATGTTTAACAAAACAACATCCAAGAAACACTTGCATAAAAAAGCCCCCAAACATCCCTAATAGGAATGTCTGTATTGGTGAAGACATGAAGCACTAACTGGTCTGGGGAGGAAGTCCTCATCAGTGAGACTCCATTTCTCCCTGTGGTACTGATAATACACCACATTACTCTTCATCACCTCATCACTGGGGTCAAAGAGCATGTAGCTTGCCACACATGGTACCGCATTTTTCAGGTCGTTCACTGAAAACAAAAGGAAACACATATTAACACAATGAACAATGTGAGTCCTCTTAATATATACTGCTTCTTTTCACTATGGGTATAACTCTTTAATATACATAGTGTGTATATACCAAGAATATACATATATATTAGAGCCTGACATTTTTTCGGGAATCCCGCGGGAAACAAAATCACTATTAATAACGTGATTGGGACGGGACTGGAAAAAATGTAACCGGGAGTGGGCGGCACCGGGAATCGTAGCAACACTATACAGAATATACCTTTTAAATAAATAAACTAATTTTGAACTCAATACTAGTTGTCCTGTCTCTTTATGCTCTCCTCCTGTTTGCTTTGGTGTAGCCGGTTAAGTGAATGATGTGCTCCACACACCCATAACAGTTGGTGCCAATAGTCCCAATCTCCAGTAATGTAAGAGTAGAAGAAGACTTCTTCATGCACTTTTAGCCACGAAAATCATTCCCAAATGAAAGCTATGCTGCAGCGTCTAGTGTCGGAAAATAATACTTCAGTTGTGCTAACGGATATTTCTGGGAGGTCTGAAATAACTACAAAAATTAACGGGAGAAAGATGGCGTGAAAACGCCATACTCCAGCTGCAAGACTTGTAGAGAACTGATTAAATACCGTTCAGACTCAGGCACGAGTGGCTTGTCCTTGCATAGCAACAGTGAGACTCCATCATAATAGAAATTCATTGAAAATTATAATGTGTGCTTATATAATGTGTGTGTGTTTGTGTGTGTGTGTGTTTATGGATGGATGAATTGCATAAAATTCTAAATGAAACGCTGCGCATTGTTAAGATGACTTTCAGTTCAATAAATTACATTTTGGATTTTTGTTCAACTAAGCTCGGCATGCTGTGATCTGTACTCTATTTTTTTATTGTAACTGACAGATTCCAGACAAAAAAATAAAAACACACGGGAGTGGGAGGGAATGGGAGTCATTCTTCTGGGATTGGGACGGGACGAGATTTTTTAATGGGATTGGGATGGGATGGGATTTTTTTTTGTGGGAGTGGGACGGGAGAGGTTTGAAAATTCACGCCCGTGTCACCCTCTAATATATATATGGCCATGGGGGGTGATCCTTTATCTAACTGGTGAAACTGCTGCGATATCTTTTATTTGGATATTAAAAGCGGCATGTTGTAAATGCAGGAGGGACATTGTTTATTTTGTGTGTTTGTCTTTATTTCTTGCTGCAAAACAACATGTGACTATTTAGAATGAGGTGATTTATTTTTAAACCCACTACAGAGCCTTTAGACTTACGTTTGTAATAGGCAAACTGGAGGTAGTGATACATTGTTGCCACAAACTTCTCCACAACAAATCCCCCAACCACTGGTGTCAGATCACTCTCACAATTAACTTTACGCTCAAGAACCTCAGCATAGTGATCTATAGGGACAGAGAGAGCAAAAGAGATTGAATAAAGCATGAGCATAAAGACAGAGGGATCTAAATGACAAATAATTTTACTCTGTTACAAAAGGGTTCAACCTTTACATTTAACTTTACCGCTGAGAAAGGGAAGAGGGAACCAACCTGCAATAGACGGATAGAAATCTTTAAATTCTCTGATTTCTCTCGTGCCCTCTGAGGCGGCAATACATTCATCATAAACCTTAAAGAAGTCTCGGAGTGCCAGCTCCATGTCTGATACAGACGTGCGGAAGTTATCGCCGTTATACGCCCTCACTGCACGAATGAACAGTGTCTGCAGAAGAAAACACATCCTGTCATGAAGTTAATCTACCCAGGTACAGCATTTTTATCAGTGCCTTCCAGATGAAAAAAACAGATGAGTACATTTCTGTTCTATTAAAACTACGTTAATTTTGGGATCTGTTCCTTCACCTTTACTCAATGGTGTAAATGTTACGTGACAATTAAAGTGGTTTGATTAAATTTGACATGGTACAGAATCTCTAAATACAGTGTCCGTCAAAATAGTGTTTATTTGGTCGTCAGCTGCAATAATATGATCTTGTCCTGTAGTTTTGCTGCTCTTCTTGCACTCTGTGCACTTTGTCATGTCTACACTTGTTTTTGTTCCTTGTGTTGCACCTGGAGGGACATTGTTTCACTGTGCACTGTGTATATCGCTTAAATGACAATAAGACTACTTGAACTGACTCGACTTCAACTGCTGGATTAAACTCACAGTCTCATTATGTGACATTTGAATATGCTATGTAGGGCCCAACAATCAATAGAACAAACATTTCCAAAAACCCTTTGAAAGTTTGTGTATGCCTGTTTGTCTTGCCTCGTATGACTTGGTCTCCAGGTCTTTTAGGTGTTCCTCTGCTCCTGGCAGGCTCTTGTAGTAGTTCATGTTTCTCTGCATCATCTCATCATCAGGATGCTTCAGCAGGAAAGTGTGTGCAGCAGACACGGCCTTGGCCAGGTTATCACTCTGAAACGCGCACATACACAGGGATACACATTCTTTAGATCAGTGTTTTTCAACCTAAGCCTGGTGGTTGAAAGCCCAAGCCTTGTCGGACTCATGAAGGCAATTAATGGATGATCTCGATCAAGTGTCTCATGGTAGGGAAAAATAAAGACGAAATGCAGGGTAGGCTACATATTTATTCGCACGGGGCTGGGAGTTTCCAGGACTGAATCTAACAACCACCGACTTCACTGACTTTTACTTCAGAATAACTCAGTAATAACAGTATAACGGTAAATTAATCTGAACATATACCAAATCTAAACTTCACAACTAATTATTACAGGAATAATCCAAATTCAACTTTTTGCCAGTCATTATTGCATTTCCGTGTTTTCCAGTTTTAGGAGTCCTTTTTATTGTTTAGTAATTCCCCTGCTCTAGTACAGCCACTTCAACTGCACAAGAGGGTTATTAATCAAAGGCATGTTAAGACTATAATCTGCAGGGCAATCATGAAATTAAATGACACATGCAAAACCAAACATTGACTGTGTGCCAACAACTCTTTGCTGTGGCTAACACATTTAAGTCAAGTTACACCAAACCAGTAGTTAAGTTATATTTATTTGTCTACAGTAGACTACTTATATCCAGCTTTCTTTCTGAACACGGCCCTGTTCATGTAGCAAAGTGTCCCGAGTATTTTCAGTAAAGTTTTATTTTTACACTATATATATAATTTCTTTGTGTGCCTGCAGCCGTAGCGTGAGTAACTTTCTGAATAAATTTGGCTGATTCTGGTCTTTGTGTCTGTGGAGTCATAGCATAGTTAAATACCTGCAGCTGCTTTCTGCTCATAGTTCAGAGCAGGACTAGCTAACAGTTAGGGGTTGGGGGCGGTTCAACCTCTACACGCGCACTATACTCACTTTGAAATAGGCAAACTGCAGGTACTTGTAGGGCTCTCGTTTCTCGAACTGCTCCACGGTATCTCTGCTGGGCAGGGTCTGTCTGAAGGCGGGCAGGCCCTGCTTGCAGCGCTTCAGACACTGCGCTCGCTTCATCACGTTCCCAAAAGCGCGCAGTTCCGGGAAGGCTTCGAAGCGGCTCTCCTGGTCCAGGCGCACGGAGCTGCAGTTCAGGTTGCAGAACGCCTCGCTGTCCCGCAGCAGCCGGTACAGCCGCAGGCTCACCTCCATGTACTCCACCGTCTCAGGCCACTTCTCTGAGCTGTACTGGTCCAGCGCGTGGCGGTACGCAGAGTCCAGTGGCATGAGCTCGTGCCGCGGGAAGCTGCGGAAGCTGTAGCGCTCGTACTGAGCACGACACCAACCGGGAAAACCGATCAGAACCAGAGCCAGAGCGAGCCATGGCGAACAGGAGGCCATTTTAGTCCAATGGAAGAGTTTAGAAGAAAGTTGGCGAAGAAGGAAGGAGGGGGAGGTCAGCTGGCTTTCCACGTCCTCACGGGCTGTCCTCCTCCACCCCTGCACCTCTCCACCCTTCCCCCCGGGCCCTCATAGCACATCACATCCGCACTTTATACAAATAGGAACAGGCCATCTGTAGATTACAGCAGTTAACTAAAAAAAACCACTACAGTTGCGACATGGAGTACTATAAAAGTAGATTCAGCTACTGTTGAGCATCAGATAAGTGTCTTGTACTTTAAAACTGGCCACGAATGATAAAGACATTCGTTTTTTGAAGTGATTTTTGCACTTACAGCGTCTCCATTTAAAATACAAAAGCAGACAAGAAACTCAATTTAGAGTATCAACAAACAGCAAAAACAACAAAATCAATCAAGCATCAACAGACTGCATACAACGAATAAGGGTTCGTATGTAAATTGCAGTAATTTAAATGGTAATAAATCATAAGCTTAACTTTCACGATCGCGAAAGACCTAATTTATGAGGCAGCGTTTCTTAGAAGTAGCCATATTAGTGAAATATCTAACAGGATAAAAAATAATCCCGAAAATCACGTTGACACTGTTGAATTCATTGGGTACATGTTGAATTAACGCTTTAGAGAGATCATGGAATTTCCTTTTTTGTCTATGAACATTTGCAATTTTTTTGGGGACGCTACAGTCAAATAACTTTATGCCTTAAATCATTTTATATTTTACATGCATGATAATCAATTGGATGAAATATTGAATAGACAACTAATGTGTTTATTGAATGTGAACACACGTCAGAGCTCATCCAAAATTGGGGATTTTGCATTTTTATGCTTTTGCTGAAACTACGGTCTAAAACTTTACCCACTTCTTTTAACCTATAATTCTATACTTCTAACGACCCCCGTGTAGTTATTCCTCCTCCTCTCTCTGCCACGTAGAAAACGCCGCGTTAGTCCCACACTTTTTCTTCCACCCGTATTAGGAACAAATCAGTGCTTCCTTTGCTTCTACGGCCCTCATCTAGCTGTTCTCTATCCCCTGTGCCACGATTGAATGGTGAATTCCGCTTTCTGTGACACGATTGGTGAGTAGTTCCATCTATCATGCAGTCAGCTATGAGTATCCAATCACAATCCATAATGAAAATCCCTCTTAGCCAATCCCGTTGTGTGGGATGCATGAATGAAGAAATGCTTGCAAGAGGCGAGGAGGAGCAGAAAGAGGCGGGGCTTGCCGGAATATGGGTGCGACAAAACAGGACGACACGAAAGCCCCAAGAAAAGTTTAGTGCCTTTGAAAGTAAAACTTTAGTCGAAGGTCCCGGCCCGGGACACCACGTCAACAAATCTGCACCGAGAGTCTGCAGCAACAGGCACTGAGAGCTCTGGGGGACTGTAGTGGAGAAAATCACGCGCAAACTGGTTACACCACCGTGCCAGAGTTCTGAGGGAAGATGAGAAAGAGCCTGACAGCGATTATGATTTTTCTGGCGTTTTTCGTCAGTTTCGTGGCGTGCAACGCCCCGCCGGTCCCGTTAGATGACATCGTCGTGGAAAAAACTTTCACATCAGAGAAATGCGATCGGGCCGTGCAGACGGGGGACTTCGTCCGGTACCACTACAACGGCATGTTCCCTGACGGCAAGAAGTTTGATTCCAGGTAAAAAGCACCAAAAACAAGTGAAAATCTTAGATGGCGTGTGCCACATTGTTCACTTGTTTAGCCCATGCTCTAGCCACGCAGGCACAACTGAAAGCATGTCTAAGTAGGTTTTCGAAACATGAGCTTGTAGGAATTGTAATAATGCTTGAATCAGTCGAGATGCCTAGAGACCTAAACAATGAATGAATGAATGAGTATTGCAGATGGGTCTCAGAATAGTGGTCGTGAGACTTAATTTTATCCCTTAAAATTACCTTAATTTGACCTTAATTTCCAGTAAATAAAGTGCACAGTTTATAACTGAATAAGAGGTACAACTGCTGAATTTTCATTTTCAAATTTGGCCCTTAAATATTCGAATCTTCTTATATTTAAGATTAAGGTGTTTCATATTCATGCTATAAATCAAATTTTTAAGGTAAAATTAAGGGACCGGTTCACAAATTAATGGTCACTTAATTCAAATTAAGGAGATTGCTATATTTTTTTAAAGAATATTTTAAGGACATTTTGTTTTATAGTAAGTTAAATGCATGTTTGCTACAGATGATCTCATTAATATTGGTTAATTCATCAGCTTCTCTTTGTATTTGCAGTTATGATCGTGGCACCACATACAATGTATTGGTTGGCCGGGGGCAGCTGATTGCAGGGATGGACAAAGCATTGCTGGGCATGTGTGTGAATGAGAGACGTTTTGTCAAGATCCCTCCAGAGCTTGCCTATGGAAAGAACGGCTATGGTAAATTCAAATAAATGTATATCTTAGAAATAAACTGAATTTATTTTTATTACTAATATTCAATCACATACAGTATATTAGTGTTTTGCATAAAAATGACACCAGTTAAATGATTATCATCTTAAAACTGTTTTTTTATTACCCTGCTGTGCACGTATGAGTTCATTTTGAGTTATCCATTTCTCTCTCTGAGTATATCATTATGTCATTATCTGTAAGGGTTTACCTGGCTGAGACTCACAGTCTCCCCCCCACAGTCTGTTTACAGACACACACACTCTTTATTGTGGAATAGTGGGGGGATGTTATGTGGCATGAAGAGTGTAAAGGGGGAAGGTATTTGTGTAAGCCAGAGAAGAGGATGCTGGTAGTGGGGGTTGGACTGACATAATGAGGGAGAGGTGAGAGAGAGAGAGAGTAGCTGGGGGTGGAGACTTCCGCAAGGAGTGACTGTGGAAAGGAATTTTTGGCCATGTCCGCATGTTGGTACTAGTTACAAATAAAATGAAGCTCAGATGAGTGAGTCTGTATGTTGTGGAGACTCACGAGTGAATGTTATTCACGAGTGAAGGCTAAAGGATTCGTCACCAAAATGTATTCAAAGGTGGCACTTTTGGAGCAGCTACAACTGTGTCCACACACTTACCAATAATCGGGATTTGATCTTTCACACTGTAGGAGAATTTTAACCCACTCTTTGCAGGATAGCTTTAATTCATCCACACTGAAGGGCCTGCAAACATGAACAGCCTGTTTTAGGTCCTGCCACAGTCAAAACCACCACCATGATGTTTTCATTATAGAATGCTGTATTAGCTTCATACGAGATGAATCAGGAGCATTTTCAAATCAGAATAAAAAACCTTTATTGATCCCAGAGAAAATACCTTCATATTATCAGATCATAGAGCATTATTACAAAAAGCTTGGGGTTCATGAAGGTAAATGCAGGATGAGACTTCACGTTCCTTTAGATTATCAATGATTTTTGCCTTGTAACTCGCCCATGGATAAGACATTTTGCCCAGTTTGACTTTGTGATGAGTCTAGACTAGGGGATGATAACCGGTTTCAAGGTTTACTGCGGTTTTAAAAAGTCACGGTTTCAAAACCCCCCAAAAAAGTTATACTGTTCCAATATATGTGCATTGTTCGTGTTGTCAAAGGAAGGATTTGTTTTGGAAAATTTTATTTGTTTCTTTATTTTGATTATTGTTGAGCTGCAGGTTTAGGCTCACACAAGTGACTGCAATTATATTTAATTAAGAAGATTCAATTATTTATTTTAATTTTTTTGCCTGATGTTCAGTGTTACAAAAGGTTGTATATGTTTCCTAAAATAAAATATACTGTGTTCAGTTGGGAAAAAAAAGAGTAGTTTTTTCACCCGGACATTTAAATACAACATGGTAGAGCAGTAATTACAGTACCGTGAAACTGTGATATTTTGATCCAAGGTTACCATACCGTCATAATCTTATACCGGCCCATGCCTAGATGAGTCACTGTTTTTGGTAGACCAGTGGGAATTTTGGTAGACCAGACAGTGGGAAGATTCTGAGATAACCTTTATTGCTGTGGTTTGAGGGACTTGAAGTCCCAGAGACACAGTAATGCCTTTATAAACTTTCTTAGACTGATATACCTGTAACTATTATACAAATCTCTTCTGGAATTTCTTTTGATCAAGGGATAGGCTCTCCCTGTAGTCTGTTTAACACGACTGGGAAGGTTCTATTTAAGTGATGTGTGGATATAAAATGCCTGGCAATAATCAGACCTGGGTGTCCATTCTGATTTATCCCAATTAGCATCTAAATTCTGTTAATTACTTAACTGAGTAATTGATAGGCAACTTCCTGCTCACATAGGCCCAATTTGAAAACTTTGTTTGTGTTTACTCAGGTTGCTTTTGTTTTGTTACATGTTTTCATTAAATATAAAAAACAATAACATTTGACAAATATGGATTTCTCTCTCTCTCTCTCTTTCTCCCT
>JBBKCR010021906.1:0-12037 GCA_037577295.1 Ladigesia roloffi | reverse complement strand
TCCCTCACTCTCTCTCTCTCTCTCTCTCTCTCTCTCTCTCACTCTCTCTTACTCTCTCTCTCAGGCACTCTCCCTCACTCTTTCTCTCTCTCTGTGTCTCTCTGTCACTCTTTCTCTTTGCTCTCCTTTCCACTGTGCTTCAGACGAAATTGCTGTGGTTCTCATGGGTCTTGTCTGTGACTCTCAGACTTCTTCTCTGTCATGTTTGTCAGGATTTTTATCCCCAAGAAGCACCGGCAGCGTTTTGATGATGTGGTCTCGCAGAGCTTGATCAGCCGCCTGAGGGGCCGCAGCTTCAGTGAGCACCGACACAACCGCCTGCGCCGCAGCCGGAGTGAGGACCACCCTGAGCGCCTGCTGGTGTCAACTAGAGCCAGCTCTGTGCCCCGAGCCGCCAATGAAGACAATGTCCTGCCCCCATCCCGTGGCCTTCGCAAGACCACCTCGCTCATTGCCGGCCACACCAACGTTGTCACCAACCGCAGGCCAGTGGGAACTATATCTATTATTTGGTTAATCTGCCTAAATGTGACAAGTAATAATAATGTTTGTGATAATGTTTGTGATTACCATTTTGCCCACAAAAATAAATAAGTGGTTAATATAAATGTAGAATAGCTTACATTTTTAGGAATGATTTGAAAATATGTGTGGGTTTTCCACAGGCACTACAGTTTCCTCCCACAGTCAAAAACATGTCAGGTGTAATGGAGCTGCTGAGTTGGCCCCAGGTTTGAATGAGTGCATGTAAATGTGTTTTTCTGTATGTGTGCCCTGTGATGACTGGTGATTTGTCCTGAGTGTTTTTTTTGGTTTTCATGCTATGAGTGCAAGAATAGGCTCCCCAGTGGGAACCAAGCAGGCTTTGAATGTTCCAATGACCATCCCTAGTAATGCAACAGAGTTGAATTCAGTGCTTTCTATAAGAATAATTGTAACTACTTCTGAGCACATGAAATCTAGAGTGTGTGTCCATGGTTACCTGGTATGAAAGGAGAGCAGCTACTGTTTACTAATTACTGATTGTTTTAATCAGAGCTCATGTTTTCTTTTTACCTGGTCAAAGGAAACATTGTGCATCTGTACGAAACTACATTACACTTACTTATGCTGTATGTCACTATCCATTGTTTAAAGAAAATTTTCATTATCTAACTTCTCTCTGAGAAACATGTCATTAATATGCAAATAGTTTCTGTATGTAAACTGCTGCCCTCTTTAAATTGTCATTAACACACTAGGTGGGATGTAAACAATGAAAATGTTAACAAATGAATATAAACAAAACTGAAAATATTTGTCGACACTTTTCATTGCTAATGTTGAACAGTGTTGGGCAAGTACCTTTAAAAAAGTAATCAGTTATAGTTACTAGTTACTTCTCAATAGTAACTGTGTTAGTACCGGAGTTACATCATTATAAAAGTAACTAATTACCAGGCAAAGTAATTATTGTGTTACTTTAAAAAGAATTATCAAATTTAATGTAAAATAAATATAAAACATTGCGGCGGGGTGGGGGGGGGTTGCGTGCGCGTGTCAGCACGTGTGCGTCAGTGCACATGTAGTGCTTTAAGTAGTCCGTGTAGAACACACGCAGTGTTAGTTTCGTTTTTCGAGCCAGCGCATGTAGAGATTATAAAAAATATATTTAAGTATTTGGCGGTTCAGAGCAGGGGGGGCATAACAGAGCCCGTGTAGAACCGCCTACTCTGCCTGATTGGCAAACCATGGAAATGTACAAAATCTAAGCCAATCATCGCATTCTCAGTTACACCACATGTACAGATGCACCAATCATCACCACTGTTTATGTGTCCCGCCCCGGCCCCGAACACACATACACACACACACACACACTACAGAGAAATGGCTGAGAGATGCTGCTAGCATTAAAAACGCATCGGTGTTCTCAGTTATAGTAACGCGCATTTTATTGTCAGTAACGGTAACGGCGCTGTAACGGGGGAAACAGTAATTGGTTTATTTACTCGTTACTGAAAATAGTATCGCCGTTAGTAATGCCGTTTATTTTTAGTGCCGTTTATTTATAGTGCCGTTATTCCCATCACTGATGTTGAATAATCGTTTCAATCGTTTCAATACATTTATTTTGACAACCTTTTTTCAAGTTCTTTCATATGAGTTTCATTCAAAGATTTGGGGACTTCTGGGCAAATATAAATTGTGCACAAAATAGGGAAAAAAAGTTTTGAGCTCAATGTTATGTTTAATCAACAAAATGCAAACTTTGACCACAGGTGTTCAAACCTTTAATTGAATAGAGTATAAAGGACAAAGGTGTGTGTTCAGTGTTTGGAAAATGCACAGTTATTGGGGTTGGGTTCATTAAAAAGGGGCAAATATGCCTACCCAGAGACCACCATGCAACTGAATTAAACTAATAATGTGAGGTATGTAGTAACAGGTTTCAGCGTATTTGGACCCTAGCGGTTTCTAAACATGTATCTGTCTATGTCTGTTTATTTTAGTACAGTAATCTTGCCTGCGTTTAGAGCACTGCATGGTGTTTTATCAGTTTAATGTGGCTAGGTCTTTAGGATGAGGGTTTGACTGGGAAAGAGAACCTATAATCCAAAGCCGCCGTGTGAGGAAATTGACAGCATTGTGAACAATGTGAGATGACACATTTTATATTCCACTTTCAGTTTCCAGTGTTATATTTGTGCTACCTTCATGTGCTTGCGCAGAAATCCTCACCCCTCTACTTGACAGGACTGTGTGACACATCTCGTTTCCAACTGTGCTGTAAATATAGTAGAATAGAACTCGATTTCTCAATGTTGTCACTTAGAGTAGGCAGTCAAAGTAAAGTCAGATCATACCGGTTGTATGATAAAAGTCTTAAAATGTAAGTGATCATCAGGATCAGTATGTCCTCTGGGCAGCAGGCAGTGTGTGTTAGGTCTGTTGTTTCAATTTTGTGAAATTATAAAACCTTCTCTGTGGGAAAAGATGCGTTTGAGTGCCAAAAACAGAATGATTTATTTTAAGGGCTGGCATTTCATTATTTAACGTCACCTCTGGTCACCTCTGGTCTGCGCCCCATTGTACATCTACAGCAGGAAATTATGGATTATAGTCGCAAGTCTGGCAGTAAAGGGTGTTATGGGTCCATAGACCAGAAATGTAAAAGAATGACAAAAATAATATCTAAACCTGAATGTCAAAAAAGAGACGCTGACATTTTAAAGCCTTTACAAAAGCCTTTTCTACCATTAATCATGGCCAATTACCAGCTGGTGATTAGGACCAAGGTAACACAGTGCTACTGTGTTTTTCACTTTCCAAATACTGTTATTCAACATCAAAATGACATGTGCATTTTCTTGCTCTCATAGGACAAACTGTACATGTATTTTTTTGTATTGTATTTTCCTATATTTTCCTGTATTTTTAAGTAAAAAATGAATGGGAAACATATAATAAAAGAAGTTATAGTAGGTATATTAGCATGGAATGCAAAAATAAACCATGTATCAATTATATGTGCATTGCCTGCCTGAGCAAGCATTAAATGTGAACGCTGGACTTGTTTTGATCTTGAATTAAAAAAATTGAGACATAATTGCCACACTCCCTACATTGAACTCATACTTGTTTGTTTGCATGGTAACTAATGCTAGATTTCACACCAGACTTCATGCCAATGTAACCATTATTTACCTAATAAATGTTAGCAAATCTCCATCACCTAACATCAGTTACAAAAAGGCTATAATTGGTTGCAAAGGACAGAACCATAAAATAAGGTCTAATTTTCATTAGCCATACATTTTCAGGTAATAAACTTATTTATTTTATATATTCTCCAAAATGTGAAACAGGTTAATTGATGGTAAATTTGATGGTACATTTTCTGTAAATGTGTATATATTACAGTCTGAGCATATTTGAACTGGAGCAAACCTCAGGATGCACAGACCTGAGTGAACCCAAAACCCAGTTAGTTAAATACTTGAAAATACGTGAAGTTAATGGAAAGGCTGAAGAGAAGGTAGAAGGAGGCTTAAAGATTTCTAAATGCTCACTGCAATGCATTTTCACCCTCAAGCTTTTTCCAGGCTCAGGGCCATTTGCCCAGAGAGCTCAGCACGTTTGGCTGAAAGTGAAAGCTGTGCAGCTGTGGTCCAGGTTAAATCTGGAATGGCCTGCAGCTTGTGAAACATATCCATTGCCAATCGTGCATGTCAACTCGAGCCAATGTCGCAGGGATTTCACCCAGCTTTGCCTCAAAATCATGGCGGTGCACTGGCAACCTTCAGAAAGTTGTGGATATTCACACATCTGTTGCAACCAATGTATGTCATAAACTCATTAAATGCAAAACTTTGTCTTTTCTTATGTGGTCTGGACTAAGGGAACCAGTACAAATGTACCCTGTAGATGCCTAACGTCATATGCTGTGTATCTCCAAGAAACACTGTTCCCTAAACACAAGGCTAACCCAGTGCATAGTGGTCTCATCCATGGTTCCCTGCTGGTGGAACGAGCTGCCAAACACAACTGGATCAGCAGTATCTCTTCATATTTACATTCACAGCATTTGGCATGCACCCTTATCTAGAGCAATTTACAATCGTTGGTTAAAGAAAAAGTTCTGTATCTGAGGTTTAGGTGTCTTGGTGACACCATGGTACAAAGAGGGGGTTGGTTATCTGATTTTGTGGTCACCAGTTTCACAAGCAAGTGTTTTATCTATAAGTCTACTACCACCACCACTATCTTCAAAACCCCCCTGAACGTATTCAGAACTTACTCTTCTCTAGTTCTCACGTTTTCCTGATACTTGAGTGTTTCCTCAAATTGTAGGTCGCTTTGGATAAACAGGTTTCACCAATGAATGTAATGTAATGAGAGGTTCAGGAATGACTAAAGTAACACAGATGCAGAGAGGAGGGGAATTTTGTAAAGGCAGGAGTGTGTGTGTGTGAGTGTTTCCCTCATGTGTCAGTCAAGAAGGTTACCAATTACCCAAGTAGGTTTTAAGTGTATAACAGAGGACATTTCATTCTGTTTGCCTTGTAGGACAGTGCGGGTCTACAAAGGGAACCAGAGCTTCGGCTTCACTCTGCGTGGCCATGCTCCAGTCTGGATCGACTCAGTCATCCCAGGTATGGATGGAACAAGCCAAAGCCCATCTTTTTTGTGTTCTTTGCCATTCGTCTACATTCTCTTAACTATATTCCACTTAATATATCACGGTTCCACTGTTCTACTCCTCAATATTGTTCCACCAGTCTTAGTGGGACAAAAGGTGGTGTCACCTGGTCAGATGTTCAGTTTCTCTCAACTGAAGTTCATAAAACTGTGTTAAATGACTGGGAACACATAGATTAGAACAACAAGCAGTTTTCCACATTACACTGTAGACTGGCTAGCTTGACTGATGGAGAACAACCAGGGCTAGTGTAATGCTGGATTGACATTTAGGCCACGTCTATATTTTTGAAGCTTTTTTTAAAGTGGAACATTTTAAATATTCAGGTGGCCATTAGTGAATGACTTTTTAATTGTGGATTAATTGTGTGGATGTGATATTAAATATTCACATTAGTGCTGTCAAGCAATACATTTTTTTGAATCTAATTAATTTTATGGTGTGCCGATTAATTAATCTAATTACATGCATTTAATCGCACATACATACAGACATTACAAGAAGCAGTTTTTTTTACCATTTATTATTGAATACAAGCCTGTAACTTAGGCTACAATCGTCATGACATTCCTCGTTTCTCAAATAAACCCAACCACCTTTATCATTGCTATTTCAGCCCGATTAAGACCCAGTTCACCCTGATGCTTCTCCTACATCCATGCTACGGCCCAGCTGCGCTCCAGAGTTGAACCGGGAGACGCATGAGCGTCTTTTTCAAAAGCCAAATATTCCCCTTCAGAGTCAGAATCGACAGAAACAGTCACAAGATATCACAGGACTTTTTAGTAGTCATTTTGGTGTTTTTTTTCTTCCAAATATCACATGCTTCCTCACGTGTTGTGAACTGAACTGCGCTCTCTGGCTGCTCACACAGCAGTAATTTTGGAATATGACGTATTTCTGGTCTGCCAACTAGTGACAGGGCTTAAAGTGTTGAATGCGTTAAAAATATTAACGCGTTATTTTTTTCTGTGATTAATTAATCTAATTAAAGCGTTAAATCCCTAATTCATATCACACACAGCCACACAGTCAATCAAAGCAAACACATCTCTCAGAACTATACACACAGTTAACAGTTAAGGACACTGATGGTAGGTGATGCGGTGAGGTTCTTTTGGATAGAGGTTGAAGGTTTTACTCAGTTTGAATGGCTTCAAGTGAGAACTGAATTTGAGTGCTTGTGTTTTGGCTTACATTACTTCTTCAGGTGTAAACTGATCTTTTTTGTTTTGTTAGGCTGTGTGTGTTGGTCATGATTCACCTCGTGATCTTTAATCTGACTCATCTTAAAGGTGACACAAATTTGAATTAGAATAGCAGCAGTGGCAAGGATGACAGGGTGTGTGTGTGTGTGTAGAGGAGTGGGGTAAGAAAGGGAGAGAGCTCCACTAGATCTATTTCCATTTCTCTCATTCTTCAGTCATGTTGTGTGTTTGTGTTTGTGCATGAGTGCAAGTGTGTGTGTGTGTGTGTGTTAGTGTGAACGTAGGACAAACCCTGGAGCAGTCACCCACAGCACAGCTGAGTCAGAGGAACACAGGTGGTGGAATTCAGTGTTCGTCAAATGTTAATCCTTCTGATTTATACTTCCTACAACCAGCCTTCAAATAAGCAGCCAAGTGAGAGAGAGGAAAAAGAAATAAGGAAAGTAGAACAAGTAATGTCAACAGGAAATGTGCAATGCTCTCATGCTGAGACACAGTGCTGCTTGACAGCCCTCCTTTAAAGGAATAGTCCATTAAATCTACCAAAAAAGAAGCTGTTATTCAAAAATTCTACACACTTTTCCATTTACTCCACATGTAGTCAGCCAATACATGGTCTGTAGTCCAGATTTTGGTTATTTAGTTTAGAACAGGATCTGAGAGGCTGGTAAAGGATAGTTATATCCTCTCCATATATTCATCTCAAAAGCTTCTCTCAAGCAACTGCATCCAAGGTGGTGTAGACTTGTCACTGTGGTTTAGGACTCAGTATAACTTACTGTGAGCTTGAGCTGTGAGAATTAACCAAACTTCACATCTTTGGACAGCATTAGAGCTGATCAGGAATGATCTTTGTCCAAGACAATTGGTGCTTGAAAAAATATTCGACTCTAGGTCAGCACTGATATTCCTGTGATGTTTCCATGTTTTCTTCCATTTTTAAAAAATTTAATGTGAAAGTTCCACAATATTTGTAGAAATTATTTGGCTGTTGGCAATGTTAGCCTCACAGCTTCAGTCCTGAAGCAAATCAGACTACAATTAGGATAAAAGTTGATAAATTGATGTTTTGCCAACATAGTCTTTTAAAGACAACATTTTACAATTGATTTTCTTCCCCTACAGTGAATTCATGCATATTGATTCCAGATGGTTTAGTCAAATTCATTTAGATTGAACAACTGTTGGGGACTGTTTAGTTTTTCTTGACATAGCACTATTTACAATTAATGTTGTCATGATGCAGCTTTATAGAATCCAGGTCCATGCACCTAGTAAGCAAGCAAAGGGCAACAAAGGGGAGCCGAAAAACAAAAGGGGAACCAATCCTCCTCCGGTCAATCTAGAGAGAGCAAGATAGAGAGAGCCTCTATTGAAAACTAACAATACAAGGCCTTTGTGTACAGACCTAATCACTGCCAAACAGATTGCTGGTCATTATATTTACAATTAAAAGCCAGTAGAGGTCGTCTGTGTTGAAATCTGAATGTGGAGTGGTTTCGACAGTCTCTAGTCACAGCAACAGGAACAACAATCTCTGCTGGACCTTTTGATTTGCATCAAATTTAAATTTGACCTGGTTTGCAACCACTAACACTGTGATGTGTGTTGTGTGTTCGACCTACTTCAGGTAGCCCAGCTGAGAAAGCAGGCCTCAAACCTGGAGATCGCATTCTTTTTCTCAATGGGCTGGACATGCGGTGAGTGGTACATTAAATTTTTTTTGAAAGACAAACAATACACAATACATTTCTTGGTGGAAAATTTTGTTCATTAAAATGATTGTTAATTATATTGAAAATTATCTTTTGAAAAATGTATTTTCTGCTGTCCATTGTTTTATAAAATTTCTGTTTCTCTTTAAAAACATATCTAAGAGGACACATGCACACACATGCGCACACACATTATATACTGGGTTCACTGAGTGCCATAGAAATTAATCCAGCCTATGGCCATCAAACGGTACAACTCCTCACTCTAACAATATGCATCCCTTAATTTAATGTTCTCTTTTTCCTCTCTTTTTCTTTAACAATTTTTTCTTTAATAATTTCTTCTAAAACAGTGGAACTGTACAAAATGCAATTTCCCCTTGGGGATTAATAAAATATTATAATTCTGATTAAAAAGTTAATCTGTTCTTGTGTAATCTCAGGAGCTGCTCCCATGAGAAGGTGGTGTCAATGCTGCAGGGCAGTGGGGCCATGCCCTCACTGGTGGTTGAAGATGGGCCGCCGACCTTCACGCTGTCCGAACCTGAACCTCTGGAGGCGTCTCCGCGCTCTCGCTCTCCGGTGCTCAGCTCCCTACAGTGGGTGGCTGAGATCCTGCCACCCAGCATCCGCGTGCAGGGCCGCACCTTCAGCCAGCAGCTGGAGCACCTTTTGACCCTGCAAGAGAGATACACCATCTGCAAGGCGCTGGAGGCCTTTTTCCAGCACAGGTAAGCCAGACTGCCTGTTAGCTCTCTCATAACCTCTATATTTGTAGCCAGTGGGATTATATTAGTATTTTTAGCAGTTAGATTTTTCTAGATTCTTTCAAAAAACAAAGTAACAATGTTATTAAATCTAATTTACAAGCTACATATCCTTAAAAATCAGAAATGCGTATTATGTTTTTTACATAAGCACATTTTCAATGTTATTTATTAATTGTTATTCTTTGCTAAGTTGAAAATAATTGGTAGATTGTTCCTCTGCTAATAAAATAAATAGTAACTGTAAGAAATTACGTTTTTAATAGTAACTTGTGGTGTTGTATATTCTATACATTCTCGTGTACAATTATGTCAAAAATCTGATTTTTTCTTTGTTAGATGACTATTAATTTGTAAGCATGACCGCAATGTTTAAAGATTACTTATCAAAATTAGTTATTTAGATGTTAAAATGAGCCATTCATTGACTTTGCTTGCTAACAATTAGACAGACGAGGCTTTTGGGAAGGGGATGTACAACAGCTACTTTTACTGCTGAGTTCCTGTGGATTTTCAGAAGATCTGCTCGGTCTAGTCTTAATTTCCAGGCTTAAATTATTATTAAAACTCCTTTTGGATAGATAAGGCCATGGATTAATTAGAAATCGTATTTGTATTTATTTTAAATGCATGGCGAATGAGTTTCTGTGTTTTCCAAAGATGTGTAAGAACAAGGTAATGTAGAGAAAGTGAGACTTTGAGCTTCGGTTGCAGGAATGTGGATACTCTGATTGTGGACGTGTTCCCAGTGCTTGATACTCCAGCGAAGCAGGTGATCTGGCAGTTTATTTACCAGCTCCTGACCTACGAGGAGCAGGAACACTGCCAGAGCAAGATTTCACGCTTTCTTGGGTATAAAGTAACACGTGAGTCACACCCTGTGTATGCTTGCACACATGACATATGACATAAATGTGATTATAATCATTAATAACATTTTTGGAAACAGATGTTCCTAACCTGTTCCGTCTGGTTAGTGTTGAGGAGCTACACTATATGGAAAAATGATAATAATAATATTATAATCATATTTGTTTTATGATATTTTATTAAAACTATATAGACTTTAATATTAACGCTTCCATTCTTCTCGGTGGTCTGGCACTGATGTTGGATGAGAGGGCCTGGCTCCTAATCTCCATTCCAGTTCATCCCAAAGGTGTTGGATTGAGGTCAGGACTCTGTGTGGGCCAGTCAAGTTACATGTGCATTTACAGCATTTAGCAGACACTTTTATCCAAAGCAACTTGGGGTCTTGCTCAAGATCCCAGTGGTGGTATGCTAAAGGTAGAATCCAAACCTATAAACTCTTGGTTCAGAGGCGAGTATCCAATGCACCAAGTTCTTCCACACCAAACTCATACATATCTTTAAGGACCTTGCTTTGTGCTCTGCGCCAGAGTCATGCTGGAATAGAAAAAGCCCTTTCACTAAGTTGGAAGCATGGTGTTGTTGAAGCATTAAGCTTGCCCTATACTGGGAGCCCAAACCCTGAAAGAAAGGTGTGTCCTAATACTTTATAGTCCGTATAGTATATATAAGTTCCACCTTGTACTGGATATTTAATTACCATCATTGTAGTAATTTTCTAAGTTGATTCATCTCTGTTTATGTTTCTGTGTATTTTCCAAAAGTGCCAGTGGCAGAGCAAGAACCCCCAGCTCCAGAACCCCACAGGCGAAGTAGTTCTATGAAGGTGACAGGAACCACCTACCGGAGCAGCGTGAGAGGGCGCAGCTCAGATGACCTGGTCATCGGCACTCATCTGGGAATGGGTACCACATGAAACCACAACCACTCTAAAATACTGTGCACTTTACAGCTATACTATACAGCTATTTCACACACTTTGTTAGATGCGTTCGGTCAATCTCTGACTTTATTTAAAACTAATGTGTGGGTACCCATGGTGGTGCAGTGGGTAGCACTGCCTCACACCTCCAAGCTCGTGGTCCTGTCATTGCATGTGTGGAGTTAGCTTGTTCTCCTCTGTGAAAACTAGAGAGGATTAAGTTACTGAAAGTGAGTGATTCAGTTATGGTTAACTGAATGTTCTGTTTAAGGAATCCGCGCTGAGCCCATGGAGGTGGCCCCTATGAGATTGGCTCCTGGGGAAAGACAGTCTGGAGATGGGACCTCTCTACCAGAGACACCCAACAACCTCACTAATGTGAGAACAATAAAGCACAGAAATGAAATGATTTCTGCTTGAATTATGAAAAAAAAACATTAACTCAGTGAGCTCAAATTTCTTAAAACATTTTTGAGACTTCTGTAAGATAGTTTAATAAAAAAAACCTTTTTCTGTGAAATGTTTTGTAATTGTATTCGTATACCTCTTTCAAACTCGTTCTCTTTTCTCTCTGTAGCTCTCTGCTGTTTACGCCGAGCTGGAGAACGTGTATGCAGGAAAGAGGTCCAAATCCCTGAAGAGTCGCCCTCCTCCTGCTCCCGAAACGCTGCTGGATGCCTATTCCCACTCATCCAGCCAGTCCGTCAGAGCTCGCTCCTCCTCTCCTTCTGTACGGGCTACATCAGGTACACGAAATCTGCCTTTCAGAATGCCAGATGTATCATAAATAAAATAACAGCTCATCAGTAAAAATGCCCTGCAAAAACATTGTCTGAATTTCTTCCACTAGAATGGCAAAGCAAATAGAGCTAACAAATAATAAAGAATACTTATTTTACCTCTTAGCAAACTACAGAAATAAACCACTGAGAAAAGTAAAGTAAAGTGGACTTTTAAATCATGTATTCAAACCAGGTTGTGATGTAAAATATGCAAAGAATATGCATGTTTAATGGTCAGTAACCAAGTGACATAGTTTAAGAAAAAATCTGATTACCAAAAATTATGCTAATTGGTGTTTAATTTGAACAACATCTTTTTTCTTTGGATTTATTTGTATTTGTAATCCAACCAAATATTTTAAACCCTGCAATTCTGCATTTATTATATTATAACCTTGTAATTTTGCAAATTTTTTAAAATTATATTTGGCCCTTCTCCTGCCTTAGTATTTAGATGTACTTCATTTTGAAGCACTTTGAGCTGTTAAATGTTTGTAAAAGGATCTATAAGTAAATTGTTATTATTATTATTATTATTATTAGTAGTAGTAGTAGTAGTAGTAGTAGTAGTAGTAGTAGTAGTAGTAGTAG
>JBBKCR010021895.1:0-12037 GCA_037577295.1 Ladigesia roloffi | reverse complement strand
GTCTGTTAGAGGATATAAAGGAAAAACTTACTCCAGCGGTGAGAGGAGCTGGTTCTGTCAGAGCTGCAGTCTGGGCTCTTCTGTAGCAGCGGTTTCTCTCTGGTTGCAGTTTCAAATCACTTCAAAAGGACTCGTCACTCGCTCTTTTCTTCTTAGTTTGCTACATATATTTTGTCTTGAATCTTCATAACGTAGTTTTTGTTAGTTTTTCATTTTTCCTCTCAATGTTAAAGTACAAAAAATTAAGAAAGTTCAAGAGCACATTCTCCTGCTTATAACCTCTCTCTCTCTCTCTCTCTCACTCTCCCTCTCTCTCTGTCTCTCTCTCTCTCCCTCTCCCTCTCTCTCTCTCTCTCTCTCTCTCTCCCTGTCTCTATCTCTCTCTCTTGCTCCTGCGCTCACTCTATATATTTCACTTTCTGAAGCCTCCTTAAAGACTGATGATCCACCTTAAATGTTGGTGCCTAAGTATTTCCACCTTAATAGCTATAAAGCTGAACTCTTTGTCAAGAGAGAAGTTGAAGCAGCAGAGTGCGGATTAGGAGAAGTTGGTCCATGAGGTGGAGGAGCAACTGACCCATGAGTCGGAAAAGAAGCTGGTCCATGGTGTGGAGAAGAAGTTGAAACTTACTCTGTTGTTCAAAATACGTTTGCGGGAAAGCAGTTTCACTTTCAGTTTGAGTTTTAATTCTGCTAGAGCCTGTGAGGTTTAATGTCTCTTGGAGCTGTTCTCTTATCAGTGTGGATGGTGTTCATGGTCTGGGGTGAGGGTCAGACCACCTGAAGTGTGTGTGATGGTGGCATTTATCTGCAGCAGCGTTCAGTTTGACAGATTTTACTAGTCAGTGTGTGAATAAACATTATTAAATGACAGTGTAATCACAGTAGCACAGTCTAGGTCAGGCATGGGCAAACTACGGCCCGGGGGCCACATGCGGCCCGTTAAACCTTTTGAGTCGGCCCGCCAAACTTGAAAAAATGTAATAAATTAACCTTGTTAATGTTTTATTTCCCCTGCAATTCTGATGTTTCCTCACTAGATATATTGGCTTTGTTGAGGTGAAGCGTAGGCCTATTACTCCACGTTTGCACTTTACCCTTTGACCCACCGCCCCTCTGTGAAGATGAGCGGACCCAAGAAAAGGAAAGTGGACAGAGATTGTGGAGTGTTCAATAAGGAGTGGACAACTAAATATTTGCCGTCACTTTGCTACAAAGCACGCTAATTATGCTAGCTCCTGCATTGGTTTATGGGAATGCTTGTTTTACTGCGAAAGACTGCAACATCCCTAAAGATACATTGTCCCTAGATAAAGTCCCCTAGTTCTGCTTGAATGAAGGTCACTGTGTGTCTTGACAATCAAAAATATTCTTCTGAAACTGGTCAGGGACTGGACTGTGTGTCTCTGAATATGCAGAACAGTTCCTAAAGACTAGAACCACAAGAAAGTCGGGATATTTTAAGCCAAAATATGAAGAAGGGAAGGATGTCTCATGGATTTGCACAGTACTGTACATCTTGCTGAGACTCTGCAGTCTCCTGATCCCGCCCCCTGGCCCGACATTAGAACTTTTTGCGTGTTTATTTCTATGTTTTTTTCTCCTCGCTGTGTTCTGATGTTGCTGCTCAGCGGTGCATTTGATCAGATGTGACTAAACGAGCGAATCTGTGCGTTAACGCGGCGCCTGAAAATCATTAGTGACTGCACCATTTCAGCTGTCAGGCTGAATCGCCTTCTCCGAGTCTTAAATGCATCAGGCGGGTTCACCTGCGACTGAAGAAACACCTTCGTTTTAAACGCGCCGCTCTCTGTTTTGATGGCTTTGATCATGGCGACGGCAGACGATACCGAAGATCAAACCTTTGGCTTGTTTGAGTGGATAAATAATGAACTCGTCTCTGGTTTATGTGCAGTTGAGAAATTTGGCAGAAGTTAGTTTTTTTTTTCTTTTTTTAATGACAGCTTGGATCAAATGGGGTATCGTTAAATTAACGATGCTTTTAGAATTCACCTGACTGACGCTGAGCATCTTCCTTCTGCATGATTCGCCCTAAAAGAGCCCCAGTTCTCCACTCTTGCTTTCTAAATTACCCTTTACGCCATTTTTCTGCTTCTCTTTATCTCTCACGACTGAACGGATACGTGGATAAATGCAAATGAGCACTGTTCCACCATCTTTTTCTTCAGCTTCAACTTGAGCATGAGTGGGTGGGACTACATGACAGCCCACCTTCCTTTATCCTTTACAACTGAATAGCCATTCAGTAATATGCAAATGTAATCTGTTCGGATTTTCTGTGCTACCACCATTTGGACTGACACACTTCTGCAAGAGTGAAATACCACACAGAGGACTCCTCTCCCTCAAACTCCCACATATCAGACTCTATAACTCCTCCCCCTCATACACCCACCTATCAGACTTTATAACTCCGCCCCCTCACCCACCCACCTATCAAACTTTATAACTCCTCCCCCTCACACACACCTATCAGACTTTATGACTCCTCCCCATCACACACCCACCTATCAGACTCTATAACCCCGCCCCCTCACAAACCCACCTATCAGACTCTATAACTCCACCCCCTCACCCACACACCCATCAGAATTATAACTCCACCCCCTCATCCACCCACCTATCAGAATCAAAAGCTCCTCCCCCTCACACACACACCCACCCATCAGACTCTATAACCCTTCCTGGTCACAGATTCACCCTTTAGACTATGTAACTCCTCCCCTTGTCTTACAGCCCCACTAGACTCTATGTTGCTTCTCAGAGATGTAATTTTGTATTATGTGCTTTATCATTATGTGCACTATACCTTATTGTCATGTACAATAGTTTATGATGTGCTATATTCTTACCATATGCCACACCACTACTTATTTCATTATTAAGAGACTCGATACAGAGAACAATTCCAATTTTTAATTAACTAATAAACTACTTCAGCAATAAATGTATTTATTTATTTGTTTACTGAACACATCATTTTGTGTACAGAGTGTAGTGTACAAGGTAGATTTTCAGAGTATTTTCTGGAGAGTTTTATTTAGGCTTATTATATTTTCATGTGTCTGTGTCTCTGTGTTTCTGTGCAGTTGGAGCATAAGCAATTTCCTCCAGGATCAATAAAGTTTTCTGATTCTGGTTCTGATGTGATTGCAAAGGAACACTCACAGTCCCAGATCTCGACCATGAGGAACATCTGCAAAACTCATTCTGAGTAATGAGATAGGTGGAAAACCCCAAGGTTTTCTGTCTGCTTTTATAGTGTATCCTCTTGTCTCTGCCCCATCAAGTCTTTGTGGTCTTCCAATGGTCAGTCGTGTAGACGGACACAGCTCAGTTTGTGGTTTAAAGCTGCTGAAGCTAGAGACTTTGTGTCCAAACAAGACCTGCCTTTGTTCATACCTTTATTTCCTTCAGGGCTATCTATTTCAATTCTCCCGTCACTGGCATTCTCAATTCCATTAAACAGCTCCGGCTTATTTAAAACCCTGCTGCTAGAGTTCTAACCAAATCTAAGAAACCACTCTGGTCCTCGAGTCCTTGCAATGGCTTCCAGTTTGGTAAAGAACTGGTTTTAAACCATTTAACATTGTGTACAAGGTTTGGACCTTTAATGTTTAATACCTTTAATCTCTGATATGTTTGAGGAATACATTCCTGGTAGTTCTCTATAGGAGTTGCTCAGCTAGTGGTGAAATTGGCCTAAAGTAAAAACGTTGAAACAGTGTTCATCCACTGTGCAGCTCAACCAACTGCCCATCTATATCAGATCTGCACAGACTGAAGCTTCACAAATGATAAAACCTCACTATTCTCCTCCACCTTCTTTAGAAATCCTTTGTACTTTTACTTCTTTTACTGCTTTTCTATACATTCTATAGTTTAAAAATATATTCTACAGCTATAAAGAACATTGACCTTTCTGTATGATAATGGGCTACATAAATAAACCTGACTTGACTTGAAGGACTAGCCCAGCTCCTGTAGGTGAAACGTTCAGCCCTGAGGTTAAACTTTCCAGGCAGAGCGAGGCAGACAGACAGTGATGGAGTGACAGTAATGGAGTGACAGCAGACAAGTGTAGACGGACGAATGACATGAACAACGTAAGCGACACTGGTCTGCATCTGTTCTACACACTCCAATGCTCTGCAACACGAGTGCCAGAAAAACACAACAGGCAACATGAATCTGACAGAAACGCTCCGAGAGCTTCTCCCACGCTGCCTTTCTTGTAATAAACAGCCACAGAAACATCAACCATCAAGTATCAGACCTTCAAAACCTTTTCTGGACAAATCAAACCAATAGGATGAAGAATGATTGTGTCTGATAGAAAAGTAAGGTGTTTTGCAGTGGAGATTGTCAGTATTGTTTTGGTGGAGCTTGTTAGTATTCAGTGGAGAAGGTTATTTATTGAATGACGGTGTTTATTGAGGATAAATGGTTATGGTGGATATTGTTAGTGTTTGGTGGAGTTTGATGTTCACTAAATGATGATGTTTAATGACCAATAGAAATGTTTCTTAGAGAATGATAGTGTTCTATGGAGGATAACAGTGTTCAGTGAAGAATGATTGTATTTGGTGTAGTATGATGCTGTTTGATGAGGGATGCTAGTATTTTATGGAAAGTTATGGAGATGTTTGATGAAAGATGGAAAACGGTGGTGTTGTTAGCTGGGTAGGTACTGGAAGGAAATATTAGGCAGATGTGTCACTCCTGTGGAGCCTCTGGGATGTTCTCACCCCATTCCCACCAGTTCATTTGTCTTGTTGGTTCTTTTTCAGACATTCTGAGCCCAAATGCCAACCTAAAGTCATGGGGTTGTTCTGTTTGGCCAGTTGGCCGTTTTTTTGCCACATCCAACCTCAATGTGTGGCTGTTTGTTATAAAGTGACCCTCTGGCCCTCGTCCCCGAGGACCCCTGGGTTTTAATCTGGATGTAATTACACGGGGATTGAGAATCGAGGCGGCCGCCGAGCGAGATTACCCACAGGGTCATGTTGTCTGATCCACAGCAAACAAGAGAGTGATGAAGGAGAGGATAGCATCAGCTCTCTCGCGCCGACATAATGGCCTCAGCACCAGTGCTGTTCACCTGGGCTCATTAGCCTCTATCCCACCAGGAATAACAGGGGACCTGACAGAAGACAAACACACAACACACACCAACACAATGTGTATGTATTCATAACCAAGAGGGGAAAATCACTATCGCTAATTCACCGGTTATGTTGAAAACCTTAATCAGCAAAAATTCCTGCTGGATTTAACTGAATAGACTTCATAATAATTAGTTTTAAAGCCATATAGGTCCTTTAAACATATCAAAATGACAAATAACATTATTTAACTGTAGTTAACTGTCAGGCAAGGCAAGGCAGATTATTTGTATAGCACATAATCACACACCAGTCATGTAGTGTGATTGACAGAGATATAATAAAACATAAAGGAAAAAAATGGAAGCAAAAAATGAACCACAAAATCATTTTAGAATAAGCGATTCATAAAATTCAAACGTAAACAAAGCAAAAATAAAGAATACAGACAAAACATTTTGTGTATTACTGATTACCTGAAACCAGGGGAAAACCAGGTAGGTTTAACTTCTTTTTAAAGAGATGGGGTAGATCTGATCTCCATGGGAACCTGGATTCAGCAAGGGGCTAAAAGCTCCATTAGCTGACCAGTTATAGTTATAGTTACTGTAAAAGAGCCTCCAGGCTGATGTTTCTCAAAAATCTCTGATTGGAGAATGGTGTAAAGAGGTGAGTACTGGGGTAATGTGCTCTCATGTTAGAATCTTTTTTAATAAGCTGGTCTTTTAGAGGAGGTCAATGACAAGAGCACGACATAAAACACTCAGGTAGTATTCAGGTTAGTTCAGAAGTATTTGTTCAGTGATGATATTTGGTTATAAACTGCAAAGGGAACTTTCCATTGGAGGAACAGAGTAGTATTGTAGTAACACCACTAATGTGATTTTCATTTATGAGAGAAAAAAGATTCATTTCCACACTGTTCACATTGCGGTTAACTGATAAAGCATTTCAAAATAACCCTCTGTCTTTTAGGCTCCCTCTTTGAATTAAATTCTTCCAGGTTTGGGATGATGGTGTTTGGTGGGGGATTATGGTCTTTGATGGACAATAATAGAGTTTGTTATTTAGTTAATGGTTTTGTTTGGTGGAGTTAGGTAGTATTTGGAAAATGTTGGTTTTTAATGAAGAATATTTATGTTTTTATTTAACAATGATAGTGTTTGTTGAAAAAAAAGGTGCTTGTTGGAAAATGATAGATTTTGGTGAATAATTATAATGTTTAGTAAAGAATTATTGAATATTTGAAGGAGAATGATGGATTAATGGAAAAATGATGCTGATGAGTAAGTTTGTTATTTCTTTTTTGGATATAATGACAATGTTTGCGACAGAACAAGGTTTGATGTAGAATGGTGTTTGGTAAAATTATAGTTTTTATAGGAGAATGATTGTGTTTGTTGGAAAATGCTAGTGTTTATTAAATAGCATATAGTAGAGAATGAAGGTGTTTGATGGAGTGTTATAATGTGTGGTGGAAAATAATGGTCTTGAAAGATGATAATGTTTGATGGAGAATGATTGTGAATGATAAAACTCGAAGTGTGATAGAAGTTACCACCTTGCTATTCACATAGCGGGTAATCTGGCAGAGCACTTTGGGAACCATGCGCTTTATCTTTCAAGTTCCGTCTTTACACAAAATCCTGCCAGGTTTCTAAGGCCACTGTTTACAAATGAATCCATTTGTGCTTAAAGCGTGATTGCTTTTGCCAGAGGTTGATGGCTAAGATTCTATTAGAATATTTTTTTTCCAAAATATTAGTTTCTATTTTGTTGAATGTGGAAGTAACAACAACTCATGACTGAGAGTTAATGGTAAAAATTGGTCCCACGTCAGTCAGTCATCAGCCCAGATTGCATGCGTAGCGCAAAACACATATAAACAGCGGCCAAATCTGGTCCCCGAAGACCCTATGTTTGGCAAGCCGAAGCAGCGCCTGCCCTCGTGTGAGAGTACCATCAATTTTGCCCGCCCTGCATTACAGACAATTTACAAGCAACTTTTCTTCACATTAGGCTGCCCTTGGATTATTTTCCTGGACCAAAATGCTTTAGAAATCAGAGCCTCCCTAGAAGCTCATTCTTTTATCACTTAAAGTGTTGGTGGCATGGTTTTCACAGCCAAGTCCACACCTCGGACCGGTACAGTACAACATTATTCCAAAAAGACTAAGAACCAATATCATCTAATTCTATTCAGGGTACTTATACCTTTCAATAAAAGAATCAAAATCAACCAATGGAATTTAAAATATAAATACTATTCAATATAATCCAAGGACCAATATTATCCAATGGAATTGAAATTACTCAAAAAAATGAATAAGAAGGTTGTGCACTTTACTAACTTGTGTTTGTTGACTTTAAATTATTTTTTCTATTAAGGTCCACATAACTATGTCTCAACTTTGTTTTCAAGTTACATAATTACATTTTGTGGAACCTTTTGACAAGAAAAATTAAAGTCAAGGTTTAATTTTTTTTTAGTGTAATAAAAATCTGAGTACCAATTTTATCCAATGAAATCGATTGCTAATACAATTCAATAAATATCAGCGTATTAATACTATCCATAAAATGTAGGTACCAATAGTACACAAAGTCAGAGTATGAACACTATCCAATAAAAGTCTGAGAACCAGCACAGTTTCTTTCATGGCCAAGTCCAGATCCAATAACCCTGAGACCCAGGAGCTTATGAAGTCCACAAACATGTCGAAACCTCGACGCCTCTCGGCCTGTTCGCATCGACAGCCTGGGACTTTGCAGAATTGACCAGTTCCCTTCCTCCCGGTCCCCCTCGTGTCCTATAGAATAAATGGCACGATTGATTAATCAATGCAGGCAAGATGGCAATTTAAAATACCACAGAACAACCTGTCTGGTCCTGGAACCTTCGCAAGAGACGCTTTCGCAGAGAAGAAGAAGAAAAAAGACCCATAGATTTCTCACGTAAGAGAAAGAAAGCCTTGGTTTATGCACACACACAGACAGAAACACACACACACACATCTCACACATACAGAGAAGAGAGTAGAGTTTCGTTGTGTCAGCGTTTATCCGGATGATTCAGACACAAGAGCCTGGATGTGAATTTAAAATGGCCCGTCAGCACTGGGCCGTCGGTCAGGATTGATCTCGTCACTACAGCGGCATCCAGCACCTCCGGGACCGTTAAACCCACCTCGGCTGACCTGGCCCGGCCTGGTCACACGCACACAAGACTACCCTGACAACACAGAGTCGGGTCATGTGATCCTGCCATTCACAACCAACATCACAGCTGATACCGAAAGAAATATTGATTCACACCAGTACCAGGATAACCCGGTCCCTCAGAACCATTCATCCATTCCAGTATCAAAATTACTGCTAATCCACAGAACTGCTAATCCACACACACACTAATGAACACTAGTCCCGCAGACCCGCAAATTCATACCTCTAGCCATATATACTTCCTCAGAACATAACCGCATAACAATTAATCCCCACTAGTATAACATTCAGAGCGAGTATTAGAATAATTTAGACCATCAGAACCACTATCCACACCACTGCCATTGTAATCTAGTCCTTCAAAACCACTTGGTAGTGCTACCTTACACCAGTAATATGACCTGGTAAAAATAACCATGTGCCTAAGAACTGCTTATACAAACTGGTAGCAATTTAACTGAACTACTTTTACACACAGGTACCAATATAACCTAGACCATCAGAACTGCTAATCCACACTAACCCAGCTGGCGTTCGACTGACCGTAAACGTTTAAATGTGGCAGTTTATGAAAAAACATTCATTCAACGTCAAAACAACATGTTGTTAACTAACTATGGATCACTATTCATCATAGAAATATAAATAAAATTTGAGTTGTATGTCAAATCAATGTTGGAATGACGTTGCTATTTCAACGTTGATTAGATTTGCAAAATCTAAACAAAATCCAACGGTTATCCAACACTGACACCTGACGCACCTGACGGCTAACTCCACGTTAAAATGCCAGCTGGGAATATAACCTGATTCTGCAGAATCCCAAATACACAGCAGTTGATAGTGGACCAAGTATTGATCACTTGAAAAATCTAGTTGTGTGGTCGGCTTGCCTCTGTAATGTTTGGGGAGTGAGAGGAAACAGTCAAGTCGCCTCAAAAAAGTGTGTGCAGGACAAAACGCATAACAAAAAGTCAGTTCATTAAAAATAATGAGACTGTGAAGGTGGCTGCCGTCTGTGGTTCAGAGGTAAAATGCAGTGCTGAATGAAGAGCATCAGAATATGGGCTGGTTCGAATCTAAGGAGTGAGTAGATTTTATCTTTACACACTTTGTTTTGACAATAATACCAATGTTTGAGAGTCTACAAATACTGGTTTTATAGCAATTTCAAGTCACATTTCCTCATAGAAATGCAAACTAGTTTTTAGAAGACTTCCATGAGTCTTAAAGGAGTCTGTGTGTTTGTGTGTGTACGTGGTCAGATTACTGCAGTGTTAGCTTTTTTACTCCTCACTAAAAGGACGTTTCATCTTCAATAAATACTGCAATGTTTACAGCCTTTCCTGCTGCGGACAGAAGTGATCTCTGTGAACTTTATAAACAGCACACACACACACACACACACACACACACACACACACACACACACACACACACACACACACACACTGGATGTAGGGCTATAGTTATGGCAACGTTTGTTGAGTGCAAGACAAGTCAATACAATCTGAGTAATATTACTCTCCATTAAAATCTAAAATTCTACACTCCTACATAAACGCTGTCAGAGAATCAGTACTCTCATGTTAATACTATCCAATAAAAGTCCAAAAACCAATGCTATCAATTGGTAGTCAGTATTAATACTAAGCAATATAAGTTCAAATACCAATAAGTACTAATAACCATCCAGTAAAAATCCAGTAAAAATCAGTATTATGCAATTAAAGTCAATGTTTTAATATCATCCAATACATATCTTACTACCGATGCTATTTGGGCCAAAACAAGTATTAATACTATCCAACGTAAGCTGCTAAGTTCAAGACATGCTTTGGATTCCACAGAATTTAAACCAATAATTAAAACTACTCAAAATATATTCAGGATTCTGAAAGAATAGAAAAAAAAGACTAGCAGACCCACAAATGAACGCACATGACATCACACACACACACACATACACGCACACACAAATTTAAAAATACACTCACACACACACATACATGTATAGTTATGAGAAGGGATATTGCCAAGTGACAAAGATGAGCTTATTTTTTATTCAATTTGATGCCACTGCATCGTTATATCTGCTATCAAAGGCAAAAATCATAAGGCTATAATAAAACACACACACACACACACACACACACACACACACACACACAGCCCTCACATTGTGCTCTTGTCATTAGCAGCTCCATGGTGAGGCCGTCAGAATGGAAATTCAATTTTCTCTTTTTGAAAGGAATTAGATGACACCATTTCACATCTAAAAAAGAGAGGAGGAAAGAGAGAGAAAGGACGAGGGAGGAAAGGAGTGCTGGCAAAAAAAATGGATAGATGTGTAAAAGAATGTATGAATGGAAAAAGAGGAACAGGGTGAGATCATTATACTCTCTGACCTTCTCTCGCTCTCTCGGTCTCTCTCTCTCTCTCTCTCTCTCTCTCTCTTTCTCCCTCTGTCACTCTCTCTCTCTGTCTCTCATTCTCTCACGTTCCTGTTTTCTCTCACTTCTTTCCCTCTCTTCTCTCTGTCTCACACAGAGAGTGACTCTCTTTTAGTTTCTTACTTTCTCTTTTCTCTCTCACTTTCACTCTCTCACCATCTTTTTTCTCTCTCTTTCCTCGTCTTTCTCTCTCTCTTCATATTTCTCTCTCTCCCCCTTGCCTCTCCCTCCCTCTATCTCTCTATTTTTCTCCCTCTCTCCATTTCTCTCTCTATATTTCTCTTACTGATGCTGATTTGAATTGCAGACGCTGAGAGTGGGACGCCTGCCTTGACTCCTGGCTTTTGCTCTCACTCCTTTTCTTTCATTCTTTTCATCCCTGCTCTCCTTTGCTTTGCTCTCCGCTTCTGTGTGTCTCTGGTTTTCACGTTAGCCGTTTTAAGGTGAGGTAGCTGCCTATAAACACACACTGAGAATGACATAATTGTGGACATCAAACGAGGAACGTCTGAGGAACCTGAGCATCACGGCTGTCTGGGCTGATGGTCCTGAAGTTCCTAAACTTAGATCAGTCTCAGTTCAAGTCTTCACTTTTCTGCCCTGGAGAAATTCACAGGGTCAGAACTTTTCAGAGTGGAGGCGAATGGAACTAGACTTCTGCCTCTAAAAACCCTAGAACTTTAGTTTAAAAAGCCGGTCTGGGCAGAGCCAGCAGAGGTTCAGTAAACAATAATGTTTTTAGTGTAAAGTAATTTTCTATTTTGAAATTCAGTAAACTGTAAATGAATTCTATTTAGTAGCAAAAAAAGTTTTCTTAAAATAAAAAATGCCACATATTTTATGATCAATTCAAAGTCTATTGAAGAGAAATGAGGGGTGGCTCAAGACTTTTGCACAGTATATATTTTTCTGTATTCTTGTTTATTATTTCTCTACACTTACATGTCTCTCTCTCTCTCTCTCTCTCTCTCTCTATCACTCTCTCTATTTCTCTCTCTCTCTCTATCTCTCTCTCTATCACTCTCTCTATCACTCTCTCTCTATGTCTCTCTCTCCTTCTCTCTCTCTCTCTCTCTCTCTCTCTCTCTCACTCTCTCTCTGTCTCTCACTCTCTCTCTCACTCTCTCTCTCTCTCACTGTCTCTCTATCTCTCTCTCACTGTCTCTCTATCTCTCTTTCTGTCTCTCTCTCTCTCTCCCTATCTCTCTCTCTCTCTCTCTCTCTCTCTCTCTCTCT
>JBBKCR010021876.1:0-12039 GCA_037577295.1 Ladigesia roloffi | reverse complement strand
ACTGCCTATCCTGACAGAACGGTTCCATCTCGCATTTGAGATTAGCCCCGTGCGAATTCAACTTGCGCAGTAGCCTAAATAGAGTGAAATTGCTGTACAGTGCAGTGTAAAGTGGGACAGGTGGTCACTCTAGTCTAGAGATAAAGGAATTGCTGCACAGAAGAATCACAATCCCTTCACTACGATGAGAGTTGTTGGAAGCGTCATTATTTCCTGCTCAAATACACACTAATCACTCAGGACACATCATGGGTAATACGAAAATCAATTTCAATTATGAGTAAGAGAGTCTAAACTCACACATCCCTTTTGCTGGCAGAGGATATCCAACTCTACCATTTGACACAAAAAATTTCAGATATGATCATTAATACGGCAGAAAAACTGCAGCTGCTTACCTCAGGAACTGCCAGTAACCCCCATGGAGGTAGATAACAAGAGGCAGATCTGAAAACAACAGATTAACACACACCAGTTATTGAAACAAATGATCAGAATAAAATCACAATATTTTCCAAATATAACTGATATTTAAATTTGCATAAAAAACAGTGTAAATAACTATTTTTTTTAAGATAGATTAGCTACTCGTGTGTCAGGAGATGATGAAATGGGGGGAATATGATGTCACTGATTGACACAATTTTTTCTTGCCTGCTTGTGCACAGTGATGCAAGAAATACTCAGATTTTATTTATACGTATTACATTTTAAAGTAAAATTATGTAGGAACAAGAATTAAGTCTTTGAAATGACATGGTACGCTGAATTGTAATTTATTTTAACAGGAATATGAAACAAAAAAGGAAAAAGGGTCAAATAAAATGTAAGTTGTTGTCCATGGGTGAGAAAGCTACACCAGGAATTATTTAAATGAATCGCAGAATACTAAAATGATGGAGGGTCCACTACAATGTAGCAATTATTATGCTGAACACAACGGTGGTCAGAATAATAATGTACAGATGTTATGACAATGTATTAGTGTTTATACAAGACCTTATAACTAAATGTTAAAAGAAATGAATATTTATTATTAAAGAAATTATTATTTACTCTATTGGCACTTTTACTTCTAACAAGTTTGGCTTCTAAACAGTAATCTGATTTCTCACGATAATTATTAA
This sequence comes from Ladigesia roloffi, assembly GCA_037577295.1. Lineage (NCBI taxonomy): Eukaryota > Metazoa > Chordata > Actinopteri > Characiformes > Alestidae > Ladigesia > Ladigesia roloffi. Next base: position 10,912 of record JBBKCR010021876.1, on the reverse strand, counting down.
TAAATGATATTAACCTGATCTCTCACTATATTGGCCAACAAATTACCATGATTCTAATACGTCTTGTTTTGCTTTCATTTGACTTTTATTTTCCTTTCATACAATGAGTTTTACAGTGGTGCAGGTGCCCCACCTGGGGATGAGCTGTTGGGCACGTACACGTCCAGCTTCTCCATCTCTCCCTCTCCGTATGGGACGTCCAGAAGCGTCTGAGCAACAGTCCTTGCCTTCTCTGTACCTGAAGGCACAAGCACACATTTCTACATGTGCATGAACGTTGCTGTAACAGGTTTTGTGGGGCACACGCACTCAAAGCCCCAGTCATAATTCCTGCCCTGTTTAAAAAGGGTTTAGAAAAGATTTTCTCGTTTGTGGAGCACGGATCTCCTTAAAGGTGCATAAGCAAAATATCAATATCTATAGGGTGAGTCATTAGTGTAAATAAGCTTTAATCCCAGTGACAAGCAAGATCAGACCACAACGACCTGCAGAGAAGCTTTGATGCAGCAGTGACCACTTGCACTGCGGAGCAGTGAAAAAATGAAAGCAACCCACCAACCTGATTTCAGTGCAGCCACATGGGCTTTAATCACGTCGTCGGCAGCCATTCTGTGGGACCACTCGCTGGGGGAGTACTGCTTCTCCAGCTCCTATCAAAAAGCACCGTGATCTCTGCTCACTTTTTCAGCCATGAGACAGCCCTGACCAACTGGCTGGGGGAGGGGAGAGCGCCCCCTTCCCGTGGTCTTCCTAATAACAGCCACATAATGTAACCTACATATAGGCTGCGTCCCAAATCACACTCCTCTTCTCCACAAAGTGTATTAAACCAGTGTATTAACCAGTGGTCCCAAACATACTGGCCAGAAAGCTACTTTGAAAGGACCAAACTATTGTGACACATCGATTGTGGCAATATTGATGCTTCAGCACACAAAGACATTTGGACACCATGCTCCCAACTGAACTGAAATGGAGATTTCAAGGCCTTCTCATCATAAATGCTCTACATCAGGGGTCACCACTATAGTGTCCTGTCCTAAAAATAGCTAAATTTTGGTCTGACCTGCTTAGTGTGAATACAATTTATTTATATAGCACTTTTTGCCCTCTTATAAAAAAAAATGCAAATAAATGTTTTAAGGAACCAGGTGTAGCCAGGTTTAGCAAATCCAAACACTGTTTTGGGAATCCTTGAAAGGAAATTAAAACATTAGGTAGAATTAATTGGTGTGTCAAGCAATTGGAAATTTGACTAACCTTAAATTTTCTTTTATTTCAGTTTATTAATGTGTTATTTTTGGAAGCTGCTTGACTTTCCATGTGCTGTCATTGTCTGCAGATATATGTGCTATTATTAGATGTTGTCTAATAAATACATAAATGCATATAAAGAAGAGTTCAAAAGAAGTTCAAAAGAATATTGAAATTGGAGCTGAATTTTCAAACAGTGCTGAAATGGATTGTTACTTTTCTACCTTCTGAAAAGGACTGCATTTTTCTGTGTAAAAATGATTTATAAGTTACAATTTTACATAAAACTTCATATGAACCCATTAATGTTGGACTTGCTCAGGTGGGACCCTTAGTGTCTGATTAATCTGGAGGCAATTTTCACATTCTCACAAAAAAACTCAATCTCTGTACACATTTTTAGCTATTACAAAGGACTATAAGGGGTTATTTTAATTAATTAGCACATTTCATCACATTGATCAGCTCCTACCTAAATAAAAGTATTATTGTGCTAGAGTGCTAACTAACCTACTGTGGTAGCTGACAGCACAGACCAGAATCAATTTGAATAAAACATAATGCTGAACAAATTGTAACACAATTCATTTTTAAGATAATTGGATTAGAACTAAATTTACAGACGGCTTTTTTACCATTTCCCAAGGCTGTTCTCTACATAGTGAGCACTATGTAGTGACCAAGTCCAGAAGTGCAGAGTTTGGAACACACCTTGGGTTATTTCGGTTGTTCACTAAAGTAAGTGAACAGGAAGAAAAACCTGCCAGAACTTCTATTTTCTTGTCCCACTTTTGCTTCTGCTGCCTCACCAAAAACCAGTATGTGAAGTTCAACCAGCAAAACATGACCAACAAATGAAACTTACTTACTCTTTTCTCCATGTTTCTCCAGTCAGACATTGTGCCGCACTGAGCTATTAGAGAGATTACACAACATCAGAACTCTGACATGGGCTGAACAAACGGCTCACAGCCAATAAAAACAAGTTTCTTCTTCTCTCTGGACACAAATCTGTCAATTATAAACCTTTCTGAATGTTCTGCTTTTGGAAAGTTTAGAAATCCTACCTGTTCTGCACTCTGTTGTGAAAAGAGACTTAAAAGGTCATAAATTAATGCATTTTAATACATTTAATTCACAATGAATTTATATATTATATTTTATGACTATGCTCATTATTTAGAAATTGGTCTTTATTTTTATGACTGACCTGGGCTGAAGCATTTGCCATTTTAATGAGTGTGCTGTGTTTTTGCTGAAATGACTGAGCTTGTGTCATAATATAGATATAGCCACTATGTCAAATTATTATATTTTTTTAAATGAGAGGGACTTTTGTTTCCCACGATTTGCCCTAAGTACCCATATAATGGAAACCACATTTTGATGTAGATTGTAAATATTGTGTGTGGAAAGTTTCAAACCATAATATTCACTCCCCAGGTCATAGAGTCTACATGCCAAATCATGCTGCAACAAAAGCAGTTCATTTACATATATTAGTCTTCAGAGAGTTGCTTCAGCCTGAACTATACACACAATACTTTAGCTTTTTGGTCTCAGCCTTAAAGGCACAGTATATTTAGTTGTAAAGCATAAAGAAGGGTGGGAAAAAGTTTTTTGGCACACAAGCTCATACAAAGTGTACATCAGTAAATAAAACAGAACAAAACGGATCAGGAGGCTCTCCAGTGCTACCACATTGAGTCCTCCAGGCCTGTTCAGGCTACTGGCTCTCACCTATGGAGCAATGCACAGTATAAACAACAACATTTAGATTGCTGATGACACAACTGCATTTGTCTCTGTAAAAAGGATTTACCAGTTTAAAAAATACACAAAACTTCATATGAACCAATTAATGCTGTGGACCCTTAGTGTCTGATTAATTTGGAGGGTATTTTCAGGTTCTCACAACACAGTCTCGATCTCAGTAGACAGTTTAAGCAATTACAAAGGACCATAATAGGTTATTTGAATTAATTAGCACATTTCTTTACATTGATCTGGTCCTACAATACAGTGATCATTACAAAACAACAATGGTTTCAGTGTCTACTGTGTGTAAATGGCTGCAATGACAACAAACCTACTTGACTTAATAAATATGTCTTACATTTTTATCTTTGGATCTACGTTTCAAAAATCCCACCCACCCACCTACCCTCACCCCAAACCCCACCTCCAGTCCCGCCAAGTGACGTGTTTTTGGAGGGACTTTTGAACAACATTTTGCAGAGCGGGTCGTTCCTTCTGGAGTATTTTCTGGCAAAGTCTGCTTTGAAGATGGACTGTTTAAATGTAGCCAAAATTCTGCCCAACTCTCCAAGAAAGACAAGAGGCCAAATCCAGGTAAAAACCTAATTTACTGTTATTATGTGCACTAGTAACTACTTTCCAATCACCACCAGGCTAGCGTTACTTTTACCGAAATAGTAAAAAATACACATATTTATTGCATTTCTGACAGTTTTTGCTGTTTTCTAATAAGTTTGTGTGATTGTGCCTATACATTTTTCCTGTTTTATTGTGTTTTGTGGCTTATATTTTGTAGAGGCTAACGTTACATTAGCTAAAGGTACTTCCTTTGTGCTGCTTTTTCAGGTCATTTTTGGACCAATGTTCTCAGGGAAAAGGTGAGTTTTTTTAATAACTGTGGGTGTGGGGTTCATTTGTAATCCATGCTTACTTGTAGAGTAGGCACTTTGAAGACTGTTTTGTTGCTGTACAGCTGAGGAAATGCAACAGCTGTCTCTTAAAAAACCCGGGCGAATCTGTGCCTCAGCAGTCGCGCCTAAAATTATCCTGTAGTATAGCCAGGATTAAATATTTAAACCATTCTGGCAGAAAAAAATCTTAAAGTTTTATATTGTTTAACATATCTTTTTGTCATGTCATAACCATTTGTTATCGCGTTAAACCTAAATAAGTATATGTATGTATGAACAAATATACATGAACACGTTAGAGTCTTATTCGAAGCAGACATTGACACATCAGAAATACTTCACCTGAAGTATTGCAGATTTTCTTTTACCCAAAAGTTTCAGCATTTGAATGCACGTTTCCACAAGAAGTGGAGCATTTATGTAAATTTAAAAAGGAGAGACTTGTATGAATGGTAAATGCAAGATACCTTTTCTTAATTATTTAATACTTGAGTTGTGATTTAAAGTGTTATTTGCAAACATTTGAAATACCAGTCCACCAACATTTTTCAGAGGGTTGCTTGTCTGGCAATACTCCGAACCTGGTGCTTCTGGCTGAGAACATGATAAAGCTGAATGTCTGTATGTACTTGTAAAATGGTGTCCCACCTCTAGTCTTCTGAATACTGCACTCCTGAAGAGGTTACTGTTAACTGTTATTGCAAAAAGTGTAAATAGTGATGGATGATTGCTTGTATGTGAAATTAACACATTTTACACAACTTGTCACAGCACTGAATTGATGCGGAGAGTGCGGCGTTTCCAGATTGCCCAGTACAGTTGCTTGGTGATCAAATATGCAAAAGACACTCGCTACTCTGGTTGTGGAATGGCCACACATGACCGGTAAGACAGTTCTGTCTGTTTTGAATAATCAAATGTGCACAATATATATTTTTTTAAAAACATTTTTTGAATCTTTCTTTGTCCTGCAGTAATACAATGGAAGCAGTGCCAGCCAGTTGCCTCCGAGATGTGCAGCGTCTGGCCCTGGGTGCAACCGTCATTGGGATTGATGAAGGACAATTTGTAAGTATGGCATCCTCTCTTTGGCCCCACCTGGGCATAAATAAAGTGAGATCAAACACTTAGAAGAAATTAGAATTGACTTTACTTTAAAAAGCCCCTGCAGCTACAACCACTTATGGTCACTGCAATCAGATTCTGATTGTTGGTGCTCAGTTCTTCAGTGTTCTCCATGCTCTTTACATTTCTGATTCCATCTGTTGCTAGTAACACATGTAGCAGTAATGCCAGAACTTAATCTTGTTAGAAAAAATGCAATACAAGATTAAGGTCATTAATAATACTCTGATGGGTTTTAGCATTTGGTTTTAGCACAGATCTGCAATATGTTATATGACTTATTTTTCTCCCCTCTTCATTTCTCCTTAGTTTCCTGACACTGTTGAATTCTGTGAAGAAATGGCCAACATGGGAAAAACTGTTATTGTCGCAGCGCTTGATGGGACTTTCCAAAGAAAGGTGAGGCTTTACTGTCATTCACCAGTTTACACAGAGAATACGATTAAACATTTGATTTGTAACTGGAGCATCAAGTGATTTTGATGCATTGCCATGTACATAATGATAATAACAATGATACTGATACAAATAAAATGTGTGACTCATTGTCTTGAGCCCTCGACCAGAAAGCTTTTTCGTTTCCATTGTAAAAGTTTAAAGCATTATTATTTTTTGAGTAACATGGAAATCTTTGCAATAAGGATTGTATAGGATATTTGCTTGTATTCCATATGGTCGAATAAGAAATGGCTGTAGTATTCCTTTACTATTCAAAATGCGTGTATTAATTTTCTTTTATTTTCATGGCTTCTATGTTCAATTTAAATGTATTGTTACTGATAGTTTTCTTGCTTTTACTCCTCAGGCCTTTGGCAACATTCTGAACCTGGTGCCTCTGGCCGAGAGTGTGGTGAAGCTGAATGCTGTCTGTATGGTGTGCTATAAAGAGGCGTCCTACACCAAGAGGCTCGGAGCAGAGAAAGAGGTAATAAAGAGACTGAGTATTTGTAAAATATGGTAGAATGTGGGCTCGTGTGGGAAAGAACAGTTTATTACAGTTCATTTAGTACAACGTTCAGCAGAAACTCTATATGAATGAGCAGATTACACTGTCAACTATTTGTGCAGCAAAGATTATCTAATTATATATTAATGGTTAGAGAGTGCATATTACCAAATGCTGTCTCACCATGCAGACGACAAAAGAAAGAAATGGTTAGATTACAGTGACATTTGTGTTTGTGCTTCTCTCTTCCACAATAAATCCCTTTTTTATTACCTGTCAAAGCTTCAAGTCTCCCTGACCAGATCTCACATTTACATGCTGTTACCTTGGCTAACCTTGATTCAGGTTGAAGTGATCGGAGGGGCTGATAAATATCAAGCAGTGTGCAGAGCATGTTATGGAGGTCTGATGTGTAACAAAGAGAACCACCCGCCCCAGAGGGAGGAGACGCCCATTCAGGTGATGCCCCGAAAGCAGGTGGAGCCCACCATGCCACGCAAGCTCTTCTCCACCCTTCATCTATGAACATGTGCAACCCACAAGGGAGAGACAAAACACTTGTCATCATAACTTGAAAACTTGAAGCATTTGATAGTCACCAGCTGCAACACCTCTCTCTAGACATCTATGTTTACTGGCTGTAGCAGGTAAATGTTTCTTTGTTTGGTGTGTGGGGGTTTTTGTTTTGTTTGTTTTGGATTGGGTCAACATTGTCTGCCTGTATCAGCAACATGAGTTATCTGCTGTAGGTGGAATCTGAAATTACCTTAACAAAAGTTGTTGTTTGTTGGTGACTAATTTTCTGTAATATTCTTTTAGAGGTAAATATTTAGAGATAAATGTTTTAAACATTTTAAATTGTTTGGACATGTATTTATTTACGTGATTTATTATTTTTTTGCCATACTGCATATACCTACTCTGGCAATGAATCACTTTGATGTATTTTTAATTGTTTTATGAATGCAAAACTAATGTTCATTAAATGAATCTTGATGGTTTCGCCATCCGTTTGCTGCAGGACGAACTTTTTCATAAAACAGGCAAACCATGTTAAACACGTTCCAATCTGGGATTTTTGAAAGAGGTGGTAAACTGACAAGATTTTTGACAAGACGTTTATTTTTCCTTCCCTGTTACAATACATAAGTTTTATTTCCTTATGAGGACATTTGGCTTGTTTCTTTTATGCTGGCAAGTGCAATAATGCATCAAACATTTCAAACCAGTGTTAAGTCAATACAGTAAAAAATCTAGCACACAATTAGTTGAATAATACCCAGAAAGAAATACATTAAAGTATGCTGTCTCTACATTAGATTTTAATGAGAAAATCTAAAGCCAAATGACAACTTGGCCAAGGTGTTTAGTGGTTTTATTTTCATGGTTTAGGCCAAGAAACAATCATGAGCTATTTAACAGCACAACTATAAAGACTGACTCAATTTTTAATGGATGCTTACTTTAATTAAATATTTTTTTTAATGTGGCAAATTAAAGTGTAAGATAAGTCCTGTAAACCTGTAATATTCAGTGGCACTGCAGAGTTAGCCTGAGCTCTTAATACATTGACAGGTGAAGGAAGGCCTCAGTGCAACATAAAACCATGAGATATTGAGGTACAATAACTAGAAGATTGAGAGATTCTAGAAGAATGAGATTCCAATGAAAAGCAGTTCTTCCTCACAGCTATAAACTGGGGCTTCAATTTGGTAATACAGGGGAAAAACTGACCACTTCAAGTTACACATTAATTAAATATAGCTTCCTTTTCAGTAGTAGCCCACTGCTTTATTTTGTCATCAAGGACAGCATCTGAATGTGAAACTACTGAACAAGTTCTATTTCTTCTGCAACACTGAACACTCTTTAAATTGCATGAGTGACACCATGGCTGACACAGTTGACTAATTTTGTGTCGTAAACAAAAGGATGGCTAAGGAGCTGTTCATTAGCTGGCAAGTGGGCCATTTAGGTCTCTGAGGCATAACCTTCAGGGTCATGGCACAATTTACACAAGTTGTACATTGTGAGAATGGGAGGCTGTTAAAATGGTCAACACAAACATATCAGAACAGTGCAAGCTTGGAGCAGCAAAAGCCTGCCCTGGCATCAGCAGTTTCACAATGACTCGCATTATACATAGGCATCGTCTGTGCAATTGGTGCGATGCAAACAGCTCTAGGCTAGACAAAAACAAAAAACAAAACATTCAACTGTTTTTTAAAAAAAAAAAAAGAAAGGCTGACTTTCTCCACAAAAGTACAAAGAATATTTCCAACCAATCAAGATAAAGGAGTGCCGGGGCCAGTCAATAGACAGGAGCTGTAATTGGCTGCTCGTTCAAGCCCCTCCCGTGCTCTGTGTCACATGATCGGGTCTTTGAATCGTCCCTCTCTGTACTGCTTCCTCAGTAGGCTGGAGGCTGGTAGTCACTGTCCCCCATTGGCTCCTGCTTGGACAGGAAGGAGGGTTGGTGGTAGATGTCTGAGCGGCCTGGGGGGAAGGAGGGGTAAGTAGACGTAGGGAAAGATGAGGTATGTTCTGGAGGGACATACGATGTGGGGTATGGTGAGGTGTGATCCGGAGGGGATTCAGCATAGTTCTGAGTGATCTCTACCACACCCTGGCGGAATCGCAACAGGGCCAAATACGTCAGGCCACCCTGTCAAAAAAAAAAATTAATAAATAAAAAGACTGATCAGTTACTAATCATAAGCATATATAGTTACAAAAAAATTAAAGTATAAATAACAGCCATTTCCTTTAGTTACCAATAATGAAGGAATAACCATTCATCTGAGGTCTCCTCATAATGAGGGTACAATTCAATTAACACAGAATTACCCTCAGTTTTCACTAGGGCTCAAATCAATGGTGAAGGTATAAATGAAGGTGTCTTTTATTGTAATCTCACTATTACCTATGTATTTGCCAATATGTATTATACAAAAATGTAAATAGTATATCATCGCTGTCAGGCCGAAAACTCAAATGTCCAAAACGGCAATTTTTTAGGAAACTCAAAAAACGATGTTCAAATTAGTATACTGTGTCATCAAAATTGGTATAACCATTTTCAAAACTTCATTGGACAATAATTTCTACATTTTACAGACCCACGTGGAGACTGACCAGTAGCATCAATTTATGGAAAAAAAAAACAAACAAACAGCAAAAAAACAAAATTGGAGTTACAAGGTGACAATATATATGATATCGATGGTAAATCGGAGGATTTGATTCGTCTACTTACTTAGAGTTACTATTTACCCTACATGCAAATGAGGGGAAATACCAAACTGCGCTGGACTCTGGCCCTCAAGGAGTTGATATAAGGCTTATATTTTAATATGTAAAGACTACATTCTGATAAAATTCATGTTCCATTTTAGTCATTTCTGAGATATTATGGAAATTCTTATCACAATACATGCAAAAATGAGTTTTTTGTCTTGCACTATTTTGTTTAATTTTAAATCATATTGTTTAAAGTAAAAGCGATCATTCTGTCATATATGAACACACCACAGCACACATTGTGCACAGCCCGAAATTATTCCTCTGCACTTAAACACATTCACCACGTGACGTAGCAGCTATGCTCCCAGGTAGCTTTTCCTTTTTACCACTTCGCAGGGACTTAGTTTTGTACTGATTTATAGATGTTCCATGATCTGTAACTCCTTGTTCCAGTTCTGATGCTCACATCCCTACTATAAGCATTTTCACTGATTGGCATTTGTCAGCTTTGGGACCCTGACTGGTAGCTCCCAGCCTAATACATAAAAATACAAGTGCACTGCATGTCCTGACAACGATCATAGCCATAACTTTGTACTACAGCAGCTCTGTGGGTTTAGACCAAACTGATCAGCACTAACTTTCACTTCCCAACTACATCAGTGAGCCTTGGGGGCCTATGACCCTTTAACCACTTTTGGTAGGGCCTGACAACTGCAGATCAGGAACAACCTACAAGACGTGCTGTTTTGGAGACGATCTGACCCAGTCAACTATCCACCAAAATCTGACCCTCAAATCTTTATGCTTGCTCATTTTTCCTGCTGCCACCCCATCAAGAACTGACGGTTCACTCACAGTCTAATATGTCCCACCTCTGGACAGGTGAAACATTCATCAATGTTAATTACTAATCAAAGGTTTCAATGTCGTTGCTGACTGGTGAATTTTGATATACCCAGAGGTTGGAGAAGTACACCCAATACTCAAATATATATATATATTTTTTTCTCAGAAGACAGTTGAAGGTTCACTGGTGGGTTTGGTGTCTATATATTTGTTGCAGGCATTACAAGCCCTGAATCCTTTCAATAATCTCACTAATGTCAAAAAAATATTTTCCAATAGACTTGAATGCTTTAACTACCCTGAATACACCTCAACTGAAGAGGATTACAAAATGCAGATGTTCTATAATCTGTGGAATAGAAACAAACCCACACCACATAGTTTATCCCATGTTTACATGGCCAAAGGTGAGTGAAGGCTTAACTCTTCTTGGTACAAGTCCAGGCTACACAACAGCATACTGGGCCAAACTAGTCATGCTTCCAAGTAATGACAGAAGCTTGTGTTGGTTTAGTAAACAAGTCCAAAATGGCCTTGTGGTATGAGTGAACTCATCAAAAATAACTCTCATATTCATATAATGGGTAAGGAGATGTGTTCAAGGTGTACTGAAGGGGAAAAGACTCTTACCCAGGTGGCGATGGAGAAGAAGGAGAAGGCAATGATGGCATGTACTGCATCAGTAATGATGCCATTTGTGTCAGTGGTGTTTGCCCATTGATTAGCCAGGAGGCAGAAACATATAAACCACAGGAACGTCCAGGCCCCTGTTCCAAACAAAAAAAGGAGTTTGTTTTATTATTTATCATTATGTACATGTTCTTAA
>JBBKCR010021840.1:0-12042 GCA_037577295.1 Ladigesia roloffi | reverse complement strand
CTCTTTTGCGTTTGTGTGTGTGTGTGTGTGTGTGTGTGTGTGTGTGTGTGTGTGTGTGTGTGTGTGTGTGTGTGTGTGGTGGACCTATATGGTCAGTGAAACTGATAACATGGACCATAAGTGTAGTGCAAAAATCTTAGGCACATGTGCAAATTGTTTGAGGACGTTTATATTAGTTGTGAGCTTCTTTCTGTTTGCAAAAATAGCTGAATATTAGCATAAAAGCAGTAAAATGTGCCAAGATTCCTTGATATTTTATCCACACACCAGGTATTTGTTAGAGCTAATCTACTACCTGGTATGCTAAAAATGGGCTTCGATGAGGAAAGAGGTCCAGAATTACGTAGAACCATTTACTGTATTAAGGTTGTTTGTATTTGTTGTATTGTTAGTGTTAACACCACTCCCCAGCAGTAAACAGCTTTTAGGCTTTTTTTTTTTCAGGAGCCTAAGACTTTTGCACAGTACTATACAAGGCTGTAGCGTGCAAAGATTTTAGACACATATGCAAAATGTTTAAAGCTATTAAAGCCAGTGTGATAAAGTGTCTTTCTGCAAATTTAACATTAGAATAACCGCAAACAAACAGGAAAGCAGTAAAACGTCTCAAGATTCGTTTTGCTTCCTTGGTTCCTGCAGCCGTTGTTTTGAACCAGTCCTAGGATTTGAACCCACATCCTTTTGATCGCAGGAGCAATACACTAACCACAAGGCCACCGGCTGCCCTATAAAGAGAGTAATCCAGTCAGCTGTGTATGTGTGTGGCTGTATGTACCTCCGGCCCACACAGGCTGATGTTGAACTGATGGTAGTACTTGGTTCCCTTGGAGGTAAAACTTGGTCCATTCATGATGGAACCCACTGAGCTCAAGGCACTGAGGTTGTACGTCAAAGTTCGGTTCTGATCCACATGGGAGAAAGAGCAGTCACTGAAGCAAAGAGAATGTTCCTGCAAACGAGAAACACAGGCTTGAACCCACAGAGCTCCTGCATGAATGGCACATAAAGAATCTCTTCTGTTCATTTCCAATCTACTCCTGCATGGTCAAATCAGTACAAATACACACACACACACATATGCACATGCACATGCACTGTGCAAAAGTCAAATTGTTTAAAGCCATTTTTTCCTCAGTGTGCGATGAAGTGTCTTTCTGCTAGAAAGTTAACATTAGAATAAATAGAAACAAATAAGAGAGCAGTTAGTGTTGTTTGGATTGTAAAACTCCATCAGCAGCATCTGATTTAATTTAATGAAGGACTGATTGGGTCAAACCAGGTTTCTGATTAATATACTGTAATACTGGACTTCCACAAGGAACACACTGGTATACACTGGTATCCATTAATGTGAGAAAAACCCACTCACAGCTCATCAATGTTTTTTCAATATAATTATTTGCAGGTGCTGAAGACTTTTGCACAATAGCGTGCGTGAACACACCTTATTGCTCCTGCTGCCAGGGCCACAGGGTTGGCAGGCCTCCTGGCCGTCGATGTGGTGCCCGGATAGGAAGGTGTTGGGTGGACACTCCTGGCAATGGTTGGTGTCTTTGTCTATGTAGTGGCCGGCAGGGCAGGGCACGCAGGACGAGCCGCTCTCCTGACTCACCAGGGCGCAGGCGTGGCAGGACGAGGCCGAGCCGTCCAGGGCATTCGTGACTTTGACAGAGTAGATCTTCACTATGTCATTCACATACCGGCGCACCTGAAAAAAAGACAGAGAGACGGGGGAGGGGAAGACATTAGTGTGGATGGAGACTGTGCAAGTAGCTCAGTAAAATAGCACACTGAGTGTTATCACGCGTAAATTGAAGGCATTACTCATTAAAAAGGGAAATTCTGTTACTTAATAATGAGAGGAATGAAGAACCATTGCTTAAACTGTACAATTTCAGCAGTTGTGTGTATGTTTAAAAATGTAGCACAGAAAAGTCTTTGCTGTTTTTGTTTTTTTTATTATTTCAGAGATGTTAAGAATTTATTTGTGAATTTTTTCTGTGTAATGTTAATGTAGCTAGGAACCCTTGTTTTCTTGTGTGAGCATATCATGATAAATGTCATGACTTGTGGTTATTCACTTTTCTGGTCAGTCATGCCCTGTTCTGGGTGGTCAGAATTACAAAATATATTCAAATAATTATAAATTGTAAAATGTTTTATTTCCAAATATCAAAAATAAAAAAAAGTAATTGTAAGACACTTTTTTCTTCGGTTCTCAGGAGGATAATACTGTATATGTATTATTAATACATATACACACACTGTATATATATATATATATAAATGCATAAAAAATATATATATAATATATTTATATAAATGCAAAACACATTCATTTATACATACATCTAAAGGCTTGTTGGTGCGTTGGAAGGCCCACGTGTAGGAGACGGATGCGTTCTTAGTCATGATGTGTGTGTAAGCTCGTCTAGTTTTGGTTCCCTCCCATGACTCCACCACGTTAGTACTCTTCCTGTTGACATCCTATAATAAAGACAACACGAATCTTGACAACTCCCAGAGAATACTGATAAAAAGAGTTCTGACAAAAGGAATAATAATTCAAGTAATTAGAGTCGAGTGGTATTTGCTATATGGCCAGCTATCCTAATGTTAAAGTTAAAAGTTGAACCGTATGGCAGCCCATTAACTACAGGTACTAAACTTAGAGGCATGCTGGAACATAAACATATACACAAAAGTTTCACAATGTCCAATCAGCTCACCATCATGAAGTAGAGCTCACAGTCTTCGCTGCAGATGGTCTCAAAGACAAAAGTGATTCGGCCAAACTCACTGGCTGTCACCCCAGCGACCGACGTTGGGAGCCTGTGAAAGTGACAGTGAGAGGAGAACAGTAGATGTGTGTTGGTACACGTCGAGTCTGCAAAAAACAGCATCTGGGCTTCTAACACTTTTGGTTTTAACACTGTGTGACTATGTGCCTGTCTCACTTTAACCATTCGAATCATGTGGACGCATTTCGATGAGCTGCGCTGAGTAAGGGTTCAGACTCACTTAAATCCAGGCACTCGTAGAGTCAGAATGAGGTAGTCGTTACCGGAACCTCCAATTCCACTGTGGATATGGTCCCCAGCCACCTCCCAACCTGAACGCAGACCAGACAGATCAGTTACAGCAGGGGCGTATCAAGTTTTCCAAAAGTGGGGATGTTCTGGGATGGGAAATCCAAGTTATAAATGCAATTGAATCCATTTAATACAGTTTAATCTGAAAGTGGGGCGGGTGGAATCACATTTCAACAAAAATGGGGGTGTTGAAACCCCCCAATCACTAGAGGCCGAGGGCTGTAAATAAAAGTTTGAACTGTTTTACATTTTCCTTCTACACTGACAGTGCATAACCATTAGTCCATATACTATATATATTTTCTCTTTACCATTCATGTCATCACATTTGGAGTTTCCCACGTTGAAACAGGAGGTTTTCATGTTTCTGGGTAAGACATTCCACCATTTGTACTCGTATCCCAGCGATGGCTCTGTTCCTGCTGGACATGCTTGACACTCTGGGCATGAAAAGTGGGTTTGACGATTAGGTGACAGCTTGTGACTGAATACATCACAAAATTCACTGGAAGAGTTAAATAAATTATTCAGTGAAATATCAAACTGGAATACATTTTCCTCATACCGCAAAGGTAGTCGATCAGTCAGAATAAAAGCCCAATTAGCATCACGTAGAGCGCATGCCTATATTATTGCAATTGTTATATAAATTATGCAGTTGTATAAAACAGCATTATGCTGACAAGTAAACATATCTTATCAAATCGACAACACCTGTGATAAGGGCCAAATCTGTACACATTTTATTAATTGAAAGAGAATGACTGACTAGTGTTGACTGGTTGAAAGAAAGTACAAAATAGAAAAAGGGTCCCCACATTTTCCATGAAAGACCAGTGCAGTTTCATTCAAAATGAGCAGAAGTACTTTCTTTGATTACACAGGTTGAAATCCAGGGACATTTCTGCTTGATTAGGATGAAAACTTGCCGCCATGAATCAGGCTGGAGACACCAACTATTAAAAATATAACAGATGCACCGCATGAAAGGCTAAATGAAAGCATGACTTTACCTGTTGTGCCATTCGAGAAAGTTCCAGGTGCACAGGGCAGGCAGGTGGAGGAGTTGTGCATGTAGAAACCTGGGTTACAGGGTGGGCAGTCCTCCTTCTCTCCTGAGGGGGGCAGCGTCACTGCTCCTGCCGCATCGTCCACACAGACCTTTGGTTCCACCCATCGATACAAGACTTGTGTCTGAAAGCGATACCACAGTACTCAAAATATCAGAGCACTGATCATGAATACACTGGTTTTGTTTTTGTTTTGCTTGCGAAGGCCCAACCTTGCCATTGCTATCACAGGGGGTGTGGATCTGAAAGTAGTCTTTCTCTGAACACGGGGGTCTCTCCTTACACTCTGCCCAGCCTTCCTCTAAAACACACACAAGGCAAAACATCACACACGGCACATTCTCCAGAAAAAATATACAAATAAACTATTTCGACAAAAGTTTTGGGACACCTGACCATTACACCAACAAGAACTGAGATAGCATTCAAATCCATAGACTTTGAAATGGAGTTGGTTCCCCTTTTGCAGCTTTAAAATCTTCCGCACTTCTTGGAATTCTTTCCACAATATTTTCTATGGGAATTTGTGTCCATTCATTCTGTAGAGCATTTATAATGTCAGACACAAATTTTGGATGAGAAGGTCTGGCTCACAATCTCAGTTCCTGTTCATCCCAAAGGTGCTGGATGGAGTTGAAGTCAGGGCTCGGTGTGGGACAGTCAAGTTCTTCCACACTGAACTCCTCCAGCCACGTCTTTATGGACCTTGGGACAAAGTCCCGTTGGAGTAGAAAATGTTCTTTTCCAAGCTGTGTCCACAAAGTTGGGGAAAAAAAAGCTTTATTTAAGCTTTTTTAATTTTTTTTTTAACTTTATTTTTTACTTTCTAATAACCAGCAACTTCGCATGTGCAAAACAGTGATCTTAAAACTGCATAAAGCTATAAACAAAACCCTGAAGCACCTCATGTCACACCTCTATTTTCAATAATATCAAACTCATCCAAACACATCTTTACTGACCCTGGGACAAAGTCATGCTGGAGTAGAAAAAACATTTATTTTCCAAACTGTGTCCACAAAGTTGGAAGCATGGTGTTGTCCAAAATGTTTTGTTCTGCTGAAGCATAAAAATTGCACTACACTGGAAGTAATCCGTCTAGTCCATTGCCTGAAAACAGGTGTGTCCCAAAACTTTTGTCTATATATTGTATATAACAGTGAGGCAATACTTGATAAACCTTGACTTTTCTGAAAAGGTCTGTGTAGTCTTCCTATATGCACTGATACTTCAGGTATATTTTAGACGTGTTATGCGAATGGGATGGCCAGGAAGCAAAGCAAAAATATTAGCCAGGTGCTGAGAGCTCCTCCCTGCGGCGGACCAGGGAGTATTCAGACACCATTTCAGAGTGGCTTTCTCTAAAGAAAATAACTTTTGTGTCACAATTTTGTGCAGTTTTGGCATTAAGAACATAATACATACTTTTTAGCAGAGAAAACCAATCGTACTACAAATAATCAAGAAAATAAAGCAATTATTATATGCATAATCAGGTGCTGATGACACGGTTTTACCGTAATACATTTTGTTTAAATACTATATATATACTTTTTTTTTTTTTTGAAAACCTGCTTCAACTTCATCTCACGTTTGTATGAGTGTAACCCGCACACAAGCACAACGATTAAGGATGGGCTGAGGATTTAAGCCAGGCATAACAGAAAAGGTTAATAAAAGCACATATTTGACCCAGAGTAGGTTCAAGCACTTTTGAGTGCTGATAAGAAGGGGATTAGTATGGAAATAGTACTTTTGTCTGATTTGCATTTGTTGAAAATGTACATTTAAACACATAACAATTTAGTATTTTAAGTTCTTGAAAAATGATCAAAAACTCATACTTACCTATTAAATTGTTTTGAAAAGTGAGGAGACCTCAAATTTCAAACATTCTGTTTATGGTGAATGGCAGAAGCTTTTGGAATTAAGAATGAAGTAGATATTTTCATGGCATGTGCTGAGAGGTTTTGTGTGTGTGTGTGTGTGTCGCGTGCGTGCGTGTGTGTGTGTGTGTGTACCTGAGTACTGTGTCTCTGGGCAGGGTGTACATGAGCTGGCTCCTTTACTGGAGTAGGTGTTCCTGGCACAGAGGTCACAGGAGGAAGAGCCTGGAGTTTTACTGAAGGTACCCGGTCTGCAGGGAAAACACTCTGATGTGTATGCCACACCTGCAAACATAACACACACACACACAGCTGACCAATGAGGATTTAAATCAAACTTGTTAGCTTTGCTCCTTCACAAGTCACTATAATGTGACACAAATGCCATCATTAAGACCAGGAAATATTTAAATGCACCTTCAATCTGAATGTTTTTCAGCAGGACGGGCTTCACCGGTTTCCCTCCCAACAAAATGCCTGTGGTCCTCCAGTACAAAATATTAGTGCCTGATTTCAGGTTCACCTACAAGAGGGAGCAGACAGGTGTAAGGACATACACACACACTTGTGCAAAGGGCAATATTACTGTATTTCATTCAATTGGTTATTCTGCTTCTACTTTTTCCTCATCCTGTTCCCTTCACTGTTGTAACAATTTCTATTTCCCACCCATGGGACTAGTAAAGGATAATCTGATCTGTATTTTATATGAGAATACACAGCTGTAAAACTCAGCACTCTACTCTGAGCTGCAACCTCAGATCCGTTTATCTGTGATGGGTGGAGTAGCTGAGAAACCTGAAAGCTCACCGTGTGTGTACCCCATTCACCGTTAGCGGTGAGTTTGATCCACTTCTGGTCTGCTGTCTGGTCCATTTCCTGACACTGGTCATTCTGAATCTGAATTAAGAAACCGGACATACTATCAGTACATAAATGCACTAGCCAGATTGGTTGCCAGATTATTAGATACATCTATGTTATACCTACAGCCTGATCATTTATGTGAGCATGTGATTATGCATAGTTTGGCAGCAAATACTTACACTGTTCATCAGTTTAGACCACCAAATAAACACCACTGATCAAATTGACGGCTATTTTCTCCACATCAGAGTGGCATATTTGTGTGTGCCATGCAGGTGATGCAACATTGCTGAGACCTAAATGTTACTGCATTACAAAAATATCTGGCAACCAAAGGTAGCCAGCCAAAACAGTTGCTGTGGTCAAACTGAGGACTGATGAATGGCTAGAGAATGACCAAGACAAGCTGTGCATTAGAATAAATAAGCCATAGTCTTTAATTCTACACCCAAGCAGCCAGGAACACAGTGCTCAGGGATCAGTGTGTAGGGACGGTACCTTAATCCAGGGCATGGGTGTTGCCTAGGGGTGTGACAAGACGCTTTTCCCACGAGACGAGACACGAGACTGAGTTCACGAGAACGAGACGAGATTTTAGACATTTTAAAAAAATGAATACTGTGATGAGGGAAAAACACATTTCATGAGAACTGGGGTTGGAAAGTATTCTAAATATTCTCTCACATTCCAAACAAATCCAAGATGTAACGCATCACATCAAACAATCACTGCCACAAACTTGCAGTTGGAAGTGTCTGAGTGCACCTCGGAGTTTTGCCACTCGTAAGGCGGTCAAAAGTAATGGGCTATTTATCGTCTTTTAACTCCAGGGGTATTATGGCAAATGAGGGGTATTTGAAAAAGGTCTCACCGAGCCCTATCTAACTGTGAAGTTTGATGTGGATTAGTGCTTGTTCCGCAGATCTATGCTGCTCTTAATGTTCTTTGACTGCTTCAGTAACAATGACAGCAGGCTCATTTGCACTGCTATTTACTGAAACTTTGAACAGGAAGAGGACGTAATTTGGGTCCAGACGCATCTCGTGAGACAAATCTGATCTCGCGAGATCTCGTACCACTCCTAGTGTCGCCGCCATGAAATAACAAGTGGATGTGTCCCCCTCACATTCCATAATTCTTTGTTTGGATCCTCCTCCACATTTAACATAAATAATGAGTTCACTCAGCGCTCTTTAATCTTAAATCTTTTGCGAAATAATCCACTCCACTAAACCGATAGAAGAACACACACTACTGGAAATCCGAGCAGCCTGTCTCTGCACTGACCATTCTCTTCACCTTTCATGTGGTGAGTTGGAGGAAAACCCAGAGCAGATTCCAAGTGGAGTGTTTTCTTCTATTGATTAAAGATTCAAGATTCAAAATTCAACAGGGGTTTCCAAACACCCCATCCCCTAAAAGGACAACATTTGCACACACGCAACAACTGTGCCCCCACCCAAACACCACCCCTCCCCCATACCCAAACCCTGCCCATACGCATGAACCCCCTCACACTAAAAATGCTTCCGACGCCCCCTGTTGCAGGGTACCTCAGTGGTGCCGCATTCCTGAGATTTGAATTCAGCACCTTATTATCTCCTTAATTTCCAGGCCACCAGCTCTCTGACAAATGTGTCAACAACTTTGGCCTGATAAATAACACTGACATAACCAGGCTCAAATATATAATATTTAATAAATATTTCATGTCAACATATGTGTAATGGGGTACTTTGAGGTCATGACATCACATATAACAGCATCTGTCATGACAATTACAAAGGTAAAACAACACCATTGTGTGAAGGGCTAGTCCTGACCTCAGTGATCTTGTCTGAGTGTGTTTTGCTGATGAAAGAGCACTGTGACTCACAAAAAACTCGAAGAAGACATTGTTGTCGACGTATTGGTAGTCGAATGAAACTGAACCCTGTTTCATAAGGTGAACCGCATACACCAGTGAGACCGTGCACTCGTCCCGATTCGATTCCAGGTGAGTGCCCTGAGGGGTCCATGACGAACTGCAGACACACAAGCACACATACAGCAGTGAGGAAAAGAGTGAAGGCCTAATTCTACTCTGGTTCTAGACTGTTTTACACCGATTGTATTTACTGAAATCTGAGTTTACTGATACACTCTGTGTTCTGAGGGTAAACACTGGTTCTAGATTGTTTTACACCCATTATATTTATTGAAATCATAGTTTACTGATACACTCTGAGATCTGAGGGTAAACACCGGTTCTAGACTCTTTTACACTGTGTATATTTACTGAAATCAGAGTTTACTGATACACTTTTGAGTTCTGAGGGCAAATGACGGTTCCAGACAGTTTTACACCAGTTATATTTACTGAAATCTGACATTACTGATACACTCTGAGTTCTAAGGGTAAACACTGATTCTAGACTCTTTTACACTGGTTATATTTACTGAAATCAGAGTTTACTGATACACTCCGAGTTCTGAGGGTAAACACCAGTTCTAGACTGTTTTACACCCGTTATAGTTTACTAATACAGTTTGAGTTCTGAGGGTAAATGCCAGGTGTACATTGCTCAGTGTCTGTTTCAGATGAGATCGCTCGAGACAGACATTAACACGTAGTGTGAACAGATGAACATCAGCCTGGCAGATTTGAAAATATAGAATGATAATTCAGCTGTGATCTGTGCTTCTATTTGTGGTGATTTCAGAGAAACTGACTTGTTACAGGACAGAGCCTCATCCCCGGATCCTTCAGGCTCCATGTAGGTGGCCAGGCTGCTGAACCCAGCAGGAATGGAGTCCCACTGGTCAAAGCGCACACCGCTGCCTAGCGAATTGGAACCTGCGGCACAAGCTGTGCACTGCTGAGACGACATCTCCAGAAACTCTCCCGCCTCACAGGAGAATGCTGTGAAACAAAAACACAAATGGTGTCAAATATTTAATCATATTACTGCATGAGTTACGGTTTAGTAATAAAGCATTGTATTCACTTATGCTGGACTGGCGGAGCCCTGCAACACGCCACACACATACTGAATTTAATTCTGCTGTAAATCACAGTCTTGGCTGCATGTCATATATTATCTAATGCACAAGCACAGTGTAGGACTTACTGCAGTCTGTGCCTCTGACAGGCTCCGGGAGGCCGCTGCAGCCACCCTGCCTGTGAGGGATGGCCACTCTCCAACGAGAGCCTGTACTGTCACACTCCGTGTACTCAAAGTAGTAGTCTGTCTGGAACACACACACAAACACACACACATGTATTGGTCACAAATCACAAGAAAAGCAATACACAGCGATACGATGAGGATGTCATAGAAAAATCTCAATAATACACTGATAATAACAAAATAATAATAATGATACTATGATTCAGCGCACACTTGGATTAATTTTTAAATTTATTATAAATATAGTCTAGTAAATGCCTTGTGTGTCTAATTACAACCTGTAAAAGGTGTATATAAAGAACCTGTTTATTCAGAAATGGCTGAATTAATAATGTTAATAAACATATAGTATCTACTAACAGACTTGGTTCTGCTTCTCTTAAAATAACAGCAAAAGTGACAATGTGTTACATGCTTGGTTTCTAATAATACAACTTTTTCAGGAATTTTGAATTGTTCATTCAAAATAATCAGCATTACACCCAGGATTACCCGTCATGGAATAACAGTTATTAATAATACAATATAGACCAAAATGTTATTTACAATATGAAACTTCTTTTTCAAAAGTATTTCAAGGTAAATTGAGATTTGGACACACAAATGTGTAAATATCTAAATCTTGCCCATCCCCACATTTATCTACAATATTCTTCAGATTATTGATGGCAAACTTCTGTACTGAACTTTTGAAGTGTTTTGTGCAGTGAAGTGAGGTTTTGTTATCAAATATCCCTTAAGATGAATTTTGTTCTATGACGCAATACTGGTCGCTAGTCGCTTGGCTGACGTTAATACCGGACCAACCTAAGAAGTTTTCAAGAACCAAAATGTCTCAGTTTTGCTTGAAAACACAAGACAATAAAGTAAAAAAAGTCTAAACTGTCCAGAACAAATGGACCAGTTGGACAGTCATGATAGGCAAACAGAGAGATCTTTGTGAAAAACCATTCACAAACACACACACACACACACACACACACACACACATGCAAACACACACACACACACAGTGAGGGACAATCACTTTCTCTGACTTCTGTTTGTCCATAGCCACCAGGGAGACCACTGAGAGCCTGTTGTCATGACAATCGCTCTCCTCTGTGCGAATGGTAATGAATGGAAGCTGACTTATTCTGATAAGAGCCCAAAATAATGAGCCCACCGAGTACCTTTCTGCCATTAACACTGCACTTTGTGTGCCAGTAGGAGCGCAGGGAGATAAGGCTCAGCTTTGTCATGTTAATCAGAGCTCCCTTCTGTAAAACATGCACTGGAAATGTGTTCTCCGGCCCATGAGTTCTTCCAGACATCGCCCTGAGACAGACAGTCCCTGACAGAGCTGATACACTCTTCTCAGTGGGTCTGGGCTTCATATCATCAGACTTGCAGTTATGTTAAAGAGTGGCTGCACACAGAAATCATTAACAAACAAGTCTGAGGTAGTTCATGAGGTCATTAGCGGTGTGTACTTAAGGTAAATGGCCATGTCTTTCTGTCCAGAGCCACTCAGCTTCACACAGAGCCAGGTGCAGCTCTCCAGGGAACGCTTTGTACCGCACAGCACAGAGTGACGAGTGCATTTAACTCTGCAGCGCACCTGCTGTTGCCCCTGCCCCCACTTTTGTGAGGATGTGTGTAAAGGAGACAGATCATGAGAAAAGAAAATGACCTTTCCTAAAAGTGTCATAGAAAACCACAACCCTATCTCACCTATATGTTCCTCAGACAACTGAGAGAATGTCTATCAGTTCTTAACATCTGAACTGATAACAGTTAGTATCAGAGCACTGATTGAATGTTTATATATGTGAGTGTATAAATATATGTAAATACATATATATATATATATATAAATATATATATATATATACATATATATATACATGTATATAAATATATATAGATATATGTGTGTGTGTGTGTGTGTATATATACAGTGGGCAAAAAAGGATTT
>JBBKCR010021830.1:0-12042 GCA_037577295.1 Ladigesia roloffi | reverse complement strand
TCGCTTCTCTCCGCGCTTGAGCAAACCCATCGCGCTACAAAGACCAGCTTCAGAAGAGGTGAGTCATCTTCCACTTCTTCTGTGAAACTGGCACACTTATTTAAAAGTGTTAACCCCTTCTTAAAAGCTCTCTGGAACCCATTTTTAAAAGTCTCCAATTTGAAACCTGTTTACAAAACTCACCACTGTGGAAACCATTTTTAAATGTCTCTACTCTGGAGCCCTTTTTAAAAAGTCTCCACTCTGGAAGCCACTGGATATCTTTCACATCAAACTCACCAAAACATGTATTTATGGAGCTCGCTGTTTGCACTGGGGCACAGTCATCCTGGAACTGAAAAGGGCATTCCCCAAACTTTTTCTTAAAACCCAAAGCATACATTTATTTACATTTTTTTGTATCCACTAAAAGTAGAGTTTGCGTTTACTGAATCTAAGGGGCTAAGCCCAAACATTTATCCCCTGTCTCCATCAAGCTTTACACCATCAAAGCTCTATACTTTACACTGGGTTCATCGACCAACCTGAAAGATGGTTAGATGTAATTTGACCACATTTCATTTATCTCAGAGTTCAGTGGAAGCATGCTTTTCACCACTCCAGGATATGTTTAGACTTGCCTGTAGCTTTGGCCACAGAAATCCCCTTTTCATTAAACATCTCTCACATGGAGTTGTGTTTATTGTTCTATCAGTTTTGGTGGCCCGCAGCAGTGTTCCTGTTATTACACGGAGACAATTCCATTTCACTAGAGTACCACTTAGACTTTTCCTGAGGCAGATCTAACAGGGCAGACTGACCGGTGAAAAAGGTGGCATCCTATACACAAGGTGTATAGATTTTTCTTTTCATTTCTGCATTGCCTTTCTATAAAGGTTACATGTAATTGATTTACATTGTCAATGTGGGATGACGGGGACAGTATCACAATCTCTGCTGTTAAACAAGGTTCTAAAATACATTTGTAAAAAAATTTTTTTATCATGTATAAATGTAAAAAAATTATACTTGATACATCTAGAATACAAATAGATTATATCCTGAGACATTTAAGAAAAAATTCAGATACAGAAACAGATACTCCAACTCGAGTATCTGTTGATACTGAAACACATTTTTCTGCATGCACTTTAAATCTGAAATGGCTCCCTACTTCTTTATACAGTACTATGTTAGTTAAAAATTGGGTTTCTACACTCATGTAGTACACTGTACTCAGAGGTGTTATTTATATCTCCTTGCTTCTGATTGGCTGCCGTCCAGAATGTCCTCCATGGAGCGTCTCATGTGTTCTCATGATTCTCAAGATGTTATATTTAAAGCTATATAGTACTGATTTATGTAGTAACAATACAGTATGTAGTAAAACACTGTTGATACAATCAATACAAAAAACAGTAATATAGCAAATAGTGGTTTTATGTACGGCCAAGTGTTCACTAAACCATATCCAGACCTCTGGAAATCCATTTTTACTTTTAGCTCATAAAATACAAAGGTTGGCTTTTTTTTTACTTAGATTAGATTAAATCAGGTGTGTTGCTTATGAATATTATCAATCCACATAATGACTGGAGGCATCAGGCAGAAATCCAGAACCAAACCTGCATCTTTCTAACCAGCTAAAAAGGAAATCCTAAAACTTTTTTCTGCTTTCTTCACTTTTGCTTTTGCTATCAGATAGAAACCACTATTCACAACATTTCCAACTGATATTTTTTCTGGAGAAAAAAAATATGTTCTTACCTTTTTAGAGAAGCTAGAATACATTTGAGCATAACCTGCCCATTTAAGGTTCTACCCCAATGTCTTAATGGAGTTAAAGTAAGAACTTTCAGTAGGCTACTCCATGACCTTTATATTGTTGTGTAGCTGCATAATCAGCCACGCTTGAGTTTCACATAATGGACTAATGACTGGACATCCTCCAGCAGGATTTTCTGGGACAGAGCAGAATTCATTGTTCTGTCAATTATGGCAAGTCTCCCAGGATATTTAAGCAGGTAAACATCCCTACACCAACTCATTCCCACCGCCATGTTTAACTGTTTGTGTGATGTAATTGAGGAATTATCTGTTTACAGGAGAACCTCCAAACTGTTCACCTTTGAAATCAGTCTGTCCACACAATCATTAAAAAATGAGCTTAGTGTGGGTTCTTTTGTGTTCCTTTTTTGGAAAATTCATTACTGTTTAACATTTTTTGCACTTATAAAATGTGTCCTCCTGAAGTTTGCTGGAGTCTTAGACCCTTAGAAATGTTTTTTTTGTAAGTTTGAGACATTAAAAAAATATTTTCATCACAGCACAGCATGCTGCTTGTTTAGACCTTTTAGTTTAATTCACATTGCTGGATAAATTCTATTTAAGAGATGTTGTAATTCAGCTTGCCTCTAGCAGTAATCAAGCCTGGGATTGTCTAGTCTATTTGGTTAATGGCTCATTGGGTAACTAAAGGGACGTTTCTGTTTTCACACAGAGCCAGTTGGGGTTGCATAACCTACTTCCTTGCAAAAATATATTTGAAAACGCATGTTATGCTTCCTCAGTTTGCATGTTTGATTCAGTTTGGACAAATGCTTTATCATGACTCAGTGTATTCTACATCATTACTACACCAGTTCAGAGTTTGATCACTTTCCTGTCTAAATCATACAGTAGCATGAAAATGTGTAACCTTTTAACATAAAAAAAATTATTAGGGAATTCTTCATCCATCATAAATAAAAGTGCAACTTCCAAGAGGACTTTATTGCGCAAGATCTCTGATTATTTCTGGAATCTGGGAAACATTGCACATTTCATAGGAAAGGAATGTTGCACCCACTCGCTGTCTGATTCTGCATCGGCCCAAATTTACCATCGGCCCATTTATTGCATGAGAGTTAAATTCCCCACCCTGATATATATGATTACATTTTTTTATTGTTTTATCGAAAAAGTTATTGACACATTAGAAAATATTTAAGACTTTTCAGAAAGTTATTTTCCTTTTAATACTACATTTCACATCCAATGGGATTGTTCCTTAGGATGCACACACCACACCCTGAAGCATTTATACATGTTGTGTTGAGAGAGAGAAGAAAGCGATATGCTGACCTTCATACACTAGTTTTTCTAATTAGCTTTACAGTTGCAAGTCAGACTCACAGGATGTTTTACACGCGTTAGCATAAACAACGAACTGTATCTCTTTTCTCACTAGCCTCCAGCCCATAACACTCTGGAGAATGGTGAAGGATGAGAAGGGCTCAACCCACACAAAATGACATAAAATAAAACACACTTTAACTCATAATCACACAAATGAACACAAAAAAACATTACTGTTATGGCTTTAAAGTCACTTTTAGTAAAAACTGTCCACTCACCCCACTTTACATTCTAGCACAGCCAGAGTTCAGAGTAAATTGTACAGTACATAAACGGGTTTATCTTTACATTTTCTTTGAGGTTAATGAGTTTAAATGAATACGAAGTGTTTTGGGTGCATGGTTGGGTCATAATCAGTGTATTTTACAGTATGAATATAGGCATTTCTAAGCATTCGACTGTTTTTCACTTTAAGCCGGTGCTTTAGTAACGTTACTCCCGCGAAAACAAGGGAACTACTGATGTTTAAATCCTCCAGACTCAATTTTTCTTCATTTATATTAAATATTGTTTTGTCTTTTCTCTCAAAAAGAGAAAAGTTTCTCTGATAAAAAAATAATTCCAGTAGGGGGATAGGTTATAAAAAGGCGGCTTAACTTATAAAAACACTATAAAAGTTGAAGTTCGTTCCGAGAACAAGAGCCAAATCAGAGGGGGCGGGGACTACCTCCACTGAGCCATCCGGAGGAAGGGCTGGGCGAGAGTGGAGTGCAAGTCCCGTGTGGGACAGAGGGAAAGACACAGAGTGAAAGGAGACGCTTTGTTGGGTAGTCATGGCTGTGTGGATTCTCGCTCTGTCCGTTCTGATCTTCCTTCTGCTGCGAGTGTGCGGACGGCCGAGGAGACGGTGAGTCAACACGTTGAGAGAAGCAGGAGAGTTTTCAGACTGCCTTCTGATCCCAACACTGCTTGTATGACTTCGTAAAAACTCTTACAAAAATTCCACAACTGCTTTTGCTACTTTGCTACAACAATTCTGCATGATTTTCTTTATCATTTACAGTCTAATGTAATAATTCAAACTCAGCCTCTGCTTACAATGCTTATCTAATAAAAGAGAGTTTAATAGAAGAGAGACTCGGAAAGGAATTCCCCTAGTGTATTTTTACCACTGGATATAAAGAAATCTCATTTAAAAAAAAAACAGGAATACAAATACAAATAGAGACCATTGTTCAGTAGTTTCATTTTCCTTTGGGTTCAGTAAAATGTTCTGATTCTGACTCCTTTGGGGGTCATGCTTTTAAAAAACGCTTGTAAAGACTTAGTTGAGAAATTCTGTGCTGTCTTTTTCACTCAATAATTGAGTAAGTGAAGGAAATGACATATTGTCCAATATTCATTGGTTAAAACTCCAAGAGATTGCAACAGAAGGTAAATTTCCCATGCTTCTCTGGGCACATCTGGATTTAATCACCTTGCACAGGGAAATCTTGGAGAGGGAAAAAGTCTCATTTCATATACAAAATAACCCCCCCCATATTACATAATTGTATTCCTTGCCAGCTATTTTCAAATGTCTCAGCAAGGTAAACACTTTCATTGTATAATTAAAGTTAATGTTGGCTGTGCCCTGAGGTGTGTCATTTCTATTCAGCATTATATGGTGAAAGTGACGGGATGCATAACTTCAGTATGAATGGATAGGGTGCGGTACTGTGACACATTGCTATGTTTTGTTATCTTTCACCAATCTCTTTTTGTGAGCTGCTAATCCTAATGAGGGTTGGGTATTGGGGTATGGTGGTACTGGAGCATTGGTGCTACTAATGAGGGTTGGTGGGTTGGGGTATGGTGGCACTGGCCGATAGGGTGAAATTTGTAGAAGCACCCTGAGCAGATCACCAATACATCACATGCATGTTTTTGGACTGTGGCAGTGAACTGGCTAACCCAGTCAAAATAAACAATGATATTGCATAGAGACCTATTTGCTAAAAGTAGAGTGTTGGTGGAAGAGGCAGTTCCGTTTTGGAGATGCTGGCTCATATCTTAAAATAAATCATAGCTAAATGAAAGCGCCAAAGGTTATGCTTTTAGTTATTTTAATAACAGTTTTTAAAACCTATTCAGCATGTGTTTTTTTTGTTGTGTTACATATCATCAACGTGAGTTAATGTCAGTATCTTCTTTATATTAAGGATACTATGAAAAAAATACTCCAATACTTAAAATAACAGAGATTTGTGTGTGTGTGTCTGTGTGTGTGTGTGTCTGCAGGCAGCCAGGAGAGCCTCAGTTAGTGAAAGGCTGGCTGCCCTTCTTTGGGGTTATGCTGGACTATGGTAAAAACCCCCTGAGCTTCCTGCGAGCAACTCAGCAAAAACATGGAGACATCTTCACATGTAGGATAGCCGGGAAATATCTCACCTTCGTCATGGACCCCTTCTCTTTCTCTATGGTGATGCGTCAGGGCAGAAATCTTGACTTTCATAAGTTTGCTATGGGTTTCTCTCATCGGGTAAGTAAACATGTAGGTTGAAAGAGTGTGAATGAACAGTTCTACTTTCCTTCAAAAGTGGGAAGTTTTCTTTGCAAGTTAATGATCACCTTGAACAACGTCCCCTCATACCCCCCTCAACTTTCACCCAAACATGTGCCTCAGCAGTGGGATCACCGCCAATATATACCCCCCCGCTCTCTCTTTCTCTTTCTCTTTTTCTCTCTCACTTCAGGGGTATAAGGGGTATGAGTAAGAACAGGAAGTCCTCAATGACAAATGAAGGAAACACTTCTACTGACTTTAAACTTTTAAGGTGTTTAAGAGAGTGTAGTACTGGGCACCAAAGCCAAATTTTGGTGTCAAAATACATTTTTCGATATTGTAATGCTAATTGATATGATATTTTGATGATTTTTCTGAATTTGATCTTTTGGAACAGACACATGGGACATGTATGCAGAATTTAAAAAATGAGTGAGGAAAATTTACACAATTCACAGCCTTCTTGTTACACTAAAATATAGCTGTCAAATATAAGGACCATGGGAAATGGTTATTGTCATTTTAAATATTTGCAGCCAACCGTAGTCAGGCATTTTTAAGAGTCAAATTTTCACCCCAAATCGGTCACACCAATTAATGAACACCTAACTGTCTAACAAGAGTGATGATGGGATGGCCATCCCTGCCATGCAGAGAGAGTGAGCCCAACTGTTTCATCAATCATTATGTTATGTTATGTCACATTAATATTACCATATTGCCACCCAGTCTTATTCAGGTCCAGTCTGTGATTCTGATCAGCTAATTAGTCAAACTCCAAGTCTCTTGGTATCCTCAACTCTGAACCAATGTTTTGCAGATATTTGGTCATGCTGATTTCACGTTACCGCTGTACAGCAAAAACTACAGGCAGATCCACGCCATCTTCAGGCAAACACTACAGGGCCCGCCCCTACAACAGCTATCTTACACCATGCTGGATAACCTCCAGACGGTTTTAAGACAAACCCTACCCAGTGAGCGTATGTGGAAGGAGGAAGGACTGCAGGGTTTCACCAACCGAATTATGTTTGAGGCTGGCTTTCTTACGTTGTTTGGCAAGAAGGATGTGGCCTTGACTACTCCTGGCAAAGGAGCTGTTGGGACATGCATGCAGAAGGTGAAGCAAGACTTTTTAATTTTCGACAAAGCTCTTCCTCTCCTGGCAGCAGGCATGCCTATCAAACTGTACATACGTGCACTGCAGGCAAGGGAAGCCTTAACAGAGAAACTGCTACATGATGAGCTCCATCACAGAATGTGCATATCTGATCTGATTCAGCGTAGGATGAAAGGATTTGACAGCATGCACTTGGATGAGAAAGGGAAAGCGCAGACACACGTGTGCATGCTTTGGGCATCACAGGCCAACACGCTGCCCGCGGCCTTTTGGAGCCTCTACTATACGCTGAGGTAGCAAAATTTAACACGTGCATTCACACACAGTAGTGCTGAAAACCACTGAAATCGATTTCAAACATGAACATCAACATTAACCGTTTCCATATTTAGTTTAAAGCATTAATAAAAGGGCACCCCTGAGCTGTTGTAGGAATATGAGGAAAAGTTTACATATATAAAACCGACTGATGAGGAGGCAAAGGAAGATTTATCCAGTAAGATCTAAACTTTAACAGGTACGATGAATGTGGAATACTTACTAATTGGCTACCAACAAGTCACTGTTGTCCGTTTTATTTATGTGCTATAAAGGCTTTTCCTGATCGCTAAGTGTTAAGGACCTTATTACTAGCCATTAGTAAGCAATTCTTTAGACCACTGATTAAGCCTTTTTGAAAAGGAGTCTTATTGTAAAGTGGTACTGGAAAATGCATTCTTAAACACAAAGCTTTTAACCCTGGCATAAAAAAAGAGTTAAAAGAATTTTCACATATGTGTGCATCAGATAGACAGTGTCAGAAACCACACAAGCTTGTCATTTTTTTATCAGCTAGGTTTGTTGAGGCTAATTGGTTGTGCTTGTGTCACTTATTGGCTACATTTGTTTCATAGTTCCAGTACAAGTGTGAATGGAGATCACCAACTATATTCTCAATGGACTGAGTAAGGGGAACAATGTGTGATGTTTTTGGCATAACCGTTGATTGTTTGTTCTCTTTGCTTGCATGTGTTGTGACTGTGTAGATGTCCAAAAGCTTTTGCTGCAGCTCGTATCGAGGTAGACAAGATTGTGCAGGAGTTAGACAAGCCACTAAATGACTCAATCAACCTCTCCAAAGAGCAGCTGGAGTCCATGACTGTGCTGGGTAGGTTCAATGGCACAATTCCAGTTTTCATATCTGTGGAAATCATTCACTGTTTCCAGTGTTAGAACATTGTAGAGTATTAACATTAAAAGCTTTTCCTATAAATTCATATTTTATCAACAGATATGGCATGTTATAGAATAAAAATAAGGATGTTTGGGGAAGCATCCACTATTTTTTTTCTTGAAGAGAGGATTCTGCTAAATTCAATTTTTTCATTTCCCTGGATTCACTGGGATGAGAAAACACTTTTATTTTTGCCTTAAAACTCTGTTTTAACACAGCCTATAAAATTAACTTACATTTGAAGTACAGTTCCTGTTACAGCATGTCTATCTGTGGAAGGACCTAATGTTTACTCTCTTATGACTAAGAGGAAATGAATAATTAGTTGTTAAAACCACAAGCAGGGATTTTTCTAAGGCATTGGCGTGGTCAGGAAACAATTTTGCTTACTTCTATTTCAACTCTATACTTTGAACAGAAATACAGAATTACCACCAAGCAGAAGAGTCCTTGAACAAGGTTACCATATCAGATTGCTGCCACTCGTAGGTCAAGCTAAAAATCAGCAGCAGGGGGTTGAAAGAAAAAGGACCAGTGACTCAAGCACACTTACATGAAACAACACATTGTCCCAGTCATATAAAAACCCCTACATAATACTACACATAAAAAACATTTAAAACACCAGCTTGTCTTTACACTGTGTAAATATTTAAAGAAGTTTTTTATAGTATGTATTACAGAATTATTATAGTATACTAAGTTATAGTAACAGAGATCAAGATTTTGTAATGAACTTGATATTATGAGAAATCACTTTAGATTAGATTGGATTTCCGAGAGTGAGGTGACTGATGCATGTATACAATAAGAGTCTTTCTCAGAACAGATACAAATGTTTTGATATTGTTCACTGTCTATGCAGAGAGTATTATTAAGGAAGCACTACGCCTGTCCAGCGCCTCTATTATGATACGAGTTGCAAACGATGACTTCATCCTCACACTGGACTCTGGTGAGACAGCAGCCATTAGAAAAGGAGATTATATTGCCCTCTACCCACAAGTAATTCATCTGGACCCTGATATCTACCCCAGCCCCATGGTAATTTCACATTTAAGACTCTTACATTTAAACAGCTGCTTCTCCTCTACAAAAGGCTTGTTCTTATCTCAGAAAAACATCACTTAATGTCGTGACTAATAACAATTACTTTGTAAGAGGGAATGTTCTGTTATCACACTTCATTGTGTCTAAATCCCTTCCTGGCCTTTAACTTTATAACCTCCAAAAACCTCTATATACAAGTTTGTACAGCCTCATAGTGTGACAAAAAACAAATCTGATTGCTTCTATAATTTAAAAACTTTAGTTATTCACTTTGTTTAGTTAAGAATTTTTTTTTTTACAATTAAGGCATTTATATGTCGCTCTTATCCAGAATGACGTTCATCAGTGCTCAAGTAGTCCACGTCTGTGTCTTACACCTACCATATCATACCATACCATTTTATTTGTAAAGCACTGATTAAAACAACCACAAGGTTGACCAAAGTGCTGTACATCACATTGACAAACTCATGTACCAAAAAGGAATAAAACAGCAAAAAATATATTAAACAATAACAACTGACAACAATAAGATAACATAACATAATCCGCACATTAGACTGGGTCGAAAGCCAAAGAATAAAAGTGCGTTTTCAGACGACTTAAAAAACGCAAGTGAAGGTGCCTGTCTAACATGCAGAAGCAGGTTATTCCACAGTTTTGGAACCTGTAATGCTTTTGTACAATCATTGCCTACTGTTATGAATCTATGAATATGATCACCAACATGTGATACAATTAATAGTGGAGGTGTAGTGCAACTACCACAGCTTTGGCCTTATCATCCAATAAGCATGATTTCAATCTGTGGTGATGCTTGGAGTGTAGGAGAGCACAATTGGCCTTTTCCACTTTATGAGCATGACCCCTCTTCTCCACCATTACTTTGATGCAAGACAACAAGGATGTCTGTTAGCTGACATACCAGAATTGACAGTAAAGATTGATTGTAAGTCACTCTGGGTAAGAGCATCAGCCAAATGCCCCCTCTACCTATAGCGTGTCAGCCTTCTCCCTCATAGCTTGGTAGAATAGTGTGACGGGTTGGGCTTATCCGCAAATGTCAGTGTCTCTAGAGTTTAAAACAAAACAAATTCTATCATCACCCTTAATTTTATTGAAATCCATTCGCCGAATTGCACTAATGCAAGCTCATTATTCTGTCAAGTTCCAAACAAAACAAATCACCATCAGCATTTAAGGAATAAAATCTTTGAAATGCCCCATGAGCTTTTTATACGTACTCATACGTTTAAAATATTTGTGTTCTTGACACCAACATTCTGTTTTTAAGACCTTTTCCCCTATACAATGGAAATGGCTTCGGTGATCTCCATTACTGCACATCACTGAGCAGTAAATTCAAAGCACTGCCTTTAAGATTCACATGGTCTCAGACTCATTATCTGGCAAATTCCAAACTTAGGCTGTGCCACTTGGAAAGGTTGCTTGTTTACCCTGCACAATTACAACAAATGTAGACACGATTGTTGCATTTGTTGTTTGAGTGTGCACTATTCTGTTTATAAGTGTATGTCACCAGCCCATCACAACCAGATCAAACCAGATCAAATCATCCCACTGGGTCTCAGCCTTCACAGTTTTCACAGTCATCTACGCTGCCATTGCTAAGGGCACATCATTGTTGCATTATGATCTGTTGCCTGATCTGTTGCCTGTAAAATTATTTTTCTACAACCATGAGCTACAATTGTGTTGGTGCATATTTTATGATGGGTTACACAATAACCAGTACAATGGTGCATGTTTTAGAACGTGTCATAAATTGTAGTGAGTAAACATTGCACTGATTATTCTTTCAATTATGTCCTTCTTAACTATAGGAGTTTAGGTATGACCGCTTTTTGGATGAGACAGGGCAAAGACGGAGCCAATTCTTCAAAAATGGCCGGCAGCTGAAGAACTACCTTGTGCCCTTTGGCTCTGGTGCCAGTGAGTGCCCAGGTCGTTTCTTCGCCATAAATGAGATAAAGCAGTTTCTCACTGTAGCATTATGGTACTATGACTTGCATCTCTGTGACCCCGAGACCACCTTGTTGCCAGACAGTACCCGCGCTGGCTTTGGCATTCTACCACCCAAGCAAGATGTGGTACTTAGATACAAAGCTAGAGCATTAAGGTATGCAGAGAGGCACATGGAGGAAAGAACTATCTGAGATGACAATGGAAGGCAGTAGTCCTGAAGCCAGGTTTTCCACTCATATGTCAGATTAAAGTCATAGAAATGTACATTCAATTTCACAAGAATCAGAACAGAAGGAAAAATTTCCATCACCTCTGTACAAGAAAAATGAAACAAGGCTGTTTGCAACTTGTTTAAAGTGAAGTTAGTGTCCAGATCATATTTGCACATCCTTTGACCAGACATTTCAAAATTTGCACTTACTTATATTTAAATTTACAGTTGTGTTGAATCTGGTAAATATGCACCTCTGAATGGTGTGTTTGTGATTGGACTGTAATGACATATTGTCCTGTTTAGAAAGCCAAGCGTGATTGGATCCCCCAAAGCACACGTTGGTCCAAGGTGTTTTGCTGAATATTATAACTATATTTTTTATCATAAATGTGTAGAGACAGAAAGCCATGGCAAACATGACATGTATTGATAGCAGTCCTCCGATGTCTATTTAGAGCCTAATAACACTGAAATGTCTTTTGAGAAATAGGGTTTCTCAAAACACAGATGAATGGAAACCCAGCTAATATGACAGAAACCTGGAGGAGCAGGTCTCTAAATTTACTTTCATTTGCTACTTTGTGAAGTAACCCTCTTCTATTGACCACGCCATATAGGATGGCAGAAGTGAGTGTTTGATATCGAGCAATAGATACGGACTAGTGAAAAATAATGTACTTTTCCATTTGTTGACAGCTGTTTAAAAGGATAGTTCATCCTAAAATGAAAATGTGATGTTTGTTTGCTTACCCCCAGGGCATCCAAGTTGAAGGTGACATTTTTTCCTCAGCAGAACACAAACGCAGATTTTTAGCTTT
>JBBKCR010021812.1:0-12044 GCA_037577295.1 Ladigesia roloffi | reverse complement strand
ACACACACACACACACACACAGATACACACACAGACACACACACACACACACACACACTTACAGAGAATGAGGTTAAAAGCGATTTCACCTGTGTGTTTGGTACGCCTTTCTACAGATTACACTGAAGCAAGATGGGGAAATGCACCAAACATTTCCAAATTTTCACCATAATTGAAAAAATCATTCATAGAGATATACACAAAGTCATCCAGAATTATTTCATGTGACATGTGGTTCACAGTGGTGAATTGGACCAGATGTTCAAATCATAACACGTAAATCTAAGAAGACACATGTAGGTTCACTGGTGGATTTACATGGTAAATACAGTGGCTCTGTTTATGGTGTAGATATAATGACCCCTGGTTCCATGCATCACCACTGTAAAGAAATCCAGCTGGAAGGAAATTATGGAAATGTTTACAATTGTAAAACTCTGTATTGGCTGTATTCAATGTTTGCATAACAACTCTGCACCACTGAATCCAAAGTCATGCCAAACCACACCAAATTACATCATTTGCATTTTCGCAATTATCTTTGAGACTTTATTTGTTATATTTTGGACTTTATTTGTTATATAGATCTGTGGAAATAGCTGTTAAAATATGACAGCTACAACTCACTAAATCATCTGGAACTGAATTATTTCAAGATGGTGATTTAAAAAATTTATTGTTGTTTGGTCATTTTTTAAATTCAATCAAAAATCTGCAATTTACACCAAACTGACCATTATAAATGGTCTAAAATGATTTGGAATAAAACTCAATGTTACTAACATAAACTAAAGCCTTATTACGCCTGCTAATCTAATGTTTCTTCTGAAATAAGTTTAGTAATAGGGGGAGATTTTTTTCAAATATGTTGCAGATACAGCCTCTACTCTTCTGGGAGGGCAAGATGTTGGAACACTGCTGAGAGAATCTGACTGCATTCAGCCATGAGAGCATCAGTGAGGTCAGGTCCTGATGCTGGATCATCTGTTCAGGAGGACAAACACCACACCAGTGCATCCCAGGATGGAGCTCCAGACAATGCAGTTCCACTGCTCCACACCATCCCATTTTTTGTGTGTTTCTATATTCATGTTGTGTATGAACAACAATTGCCAGTTAGGATGAAGCTTAGAAGAATGTTTTATTTTTATATTTCATAAAATACACATACAGATATATAGATTCATCTAAAAACAGATCAAGCTTCAGCCATCATACTGAAATGCTCTGAATGAACCAGGAGAACTATTCCAAATCCTTTGTCACCTCTAAATGTGATTCAGCAACTGTGTTAATAGAATGTTTGCAATTGAACAATACTTGTAATACTGTAACATTTAAAGTGCACAAATCTTACATTTGTCTAGCATTTATTACCCTGAGCTCCACTTAAGACTTTTGTGTGGTTTTATTCACCATTTATGACCATTATCTGACCTGACTTCATCCTTTGATTGAGGAAACAACTTATTCATGTAATAACACCTTCAAGACTGGTGTGTGTAAATGTTCACTTTTCTGACTCACTCTGATGCATGTTGAAACATTCTCGTAACTTCACCATGACTTGGGAAAACTACTGACCTTACGCTGCTGGGTAAGGAATTATGTTGCATTTTGTGACATCACAAAAACACAAGCAAATACAAAAGATTTGTTTGGTTCCTTCAATGGACAGTATGGTCTCGGGGAATACTGGACATCATATTAATAACTTTAACAGTGCTGATGTACCACAAGGGGATTTTTCATGATATGAGCCCTTTAAATGTTATAGGAAATGCAATATTTTTGGTCTGGTGATCTTCAGAACCAGGGTGCACTAGAATAGCTGGAATCTGAAAAAAAGGAAGTGAAAGGTTACTTCATTGGGATATTGCTTTTTAAGCCATGAACTGTTTCCACAATATCATATTACAAGTCCAGTTGAACTGGTTCTTATTCTGACAATATTTACAATATTCTAATCGAGAATCATCCTCCTGGATTTACATTCTATGGACAAATGTATTGGGACAAATTCAGTTTTCAAGGTTTGTGCAAGGCCCCTTTGTTCCAGTGAGAGGCAATCTTAATGCTTCAGCATACCAGGACGTTTTGGACAACACCATGCTTCCAACTTTGTGGACCCAGTTTGGGGAAGAACCTTTTCTCTTCCAGCATGACTGTGTTACCGTGCACGAAGAGACCTCCATAAAGACGTGGATGAGTTTGGTGGGGAAGAACTTATCTGGCCTTACAGAGCTCTGACCTCAACCCCATTCAGCACCTTTGGGACAAACTGGAATGGAGATTGCGAGCCAGAACTTCTCATCCAAAATCAGTGTCTGACCTCATAAATGCTCTACAAAATGAATAGGCACAAATTCCCACAAAAACTCCAAATTCTTTTGGAATGTCTTCCAAGAAGAGTGGAAGCTGTTATAGCTGAAAAGGGGGGACCAATTCCATATTAAATTCTATGGGTTTAAATGCAATGTCATTAAAGTACCTGTTAATGTAATGGTCAGGTACCCCAATACTTTTGTCCTTAAAGTGTAGGGTTAATATTAGTTTATTTGAATACTTCAGCCAAAAGCTAATGTTGCCAAAAAAGCACACGCAAATAGCCACCAGTTAAACTGATACAATTGGGTAGCTGGTGTCTTTCATTCATTGCTAACCACATGTTTATAGCAGGTTTGTCTGATCTAATCATAAGGACATTAATAATAGCATAATAACACATTAGTTCTCTTACTCAAAGGCTTTTGTTTTTTCTTGTTCATTATCCTCCAGCTCAACTTCCACTGTAATGTCATGCTGGTTCTCTCTCCTGTTAGAGAAGGATATTAATAATGAGGACATGGGGCCACACTTCATCAACCTTCCAGAATCAGTAAGCAAAGATGTCCAAGCCCTCCTCTGGGCTTTTTTTTTCCTGGCATTACTTATTAGTTATACAATTATTTAATATCTTCTAAACAATATCATCCCTTGTTTCAAATCTGTATCATCTTAATGAAGGTAAGGTGGTCCTCAATCTCAGGTATTGTTCAGTCTATGACTGTAATTCCGTAGAAGCCATCTTGTTTTATTATTCCAACATTGGCGTATTGACACACACACATTTTCATAATATTGATATTATAGACCATTTGCATATCATGCTGAAGCCCAGACGTAAGCAGAGGGCGATCAGTGCGATAAAGCATGGCGAAATGCAAATGAATTAGTGGTGGATCAAAATAGTAGACCGTAAAATAAAGCATCATTTTAAATTTGCAGTCTTGCATTCGCTGCTGGCCAAAATATAAATCTTGCCTATAATATCAACTTGTGTCTGACTTTACACCAAGAATTAATAGAGGCATATCACCAAAAAAAAGAGCCAAAAAATATCACCCAAAAAATTAAAATTAGTGGGAAACATTATTCAGTCCTGTGCAAAGGTCTTGTGTCAGCTTTGCTTTAAACATATACATAATTACCTTGTTGGTGCGAAAACTCTCTGTCTGATATTGAGTACATTAAATTAAATGGAGACAAATGTTTGACTCCTACAGGCTGCAAGAGCCTAAATATAAAATGAGCCTGAACTAATTAGTTCAGACCGCTCAGCATTCAGCACCAGCAGTATACTGATCACCGCCTGATTTTCTGGAATCACCTGCTCCTGTTTCTTCACTGGTTCAGGCCTTCAGTTAGAAGTGCTTTGTTGTGCTTGAATGATTCACTCATGAGTCACAGTGGTGCTTAACAAAGACTAAAACATTCGTCTAAAACTGGTCAAATACGGGAACTGATGCAATGAAATCATTTTTTTTTTCCATTCATCATCTGAGCCACTGACCCTGACTAGGGGAACTGGAGCCTATTCCAACAATCAAAGGAAGAAAAGGTGAGGAACACTCTGGGCAGGTCACCAGTCTAACTAATGGAAAATGCTCACAAATATATACACACACAATTCAGCACTTAATGTGATTGGGGGAAGAAACCAGAGCTCCCAACAGAAAGAGGGAGATTATGCACACTGTACACCGAATAGATCCTGGGCTGATTCCTCATTGGGGATCAAACCCATGATATTCCTGCTGTGTGCCATCAGCACTACACATTGCACCACTGTACTGCATTCAGTAGTTTTTAGTGAGTCATGTTTAGGGAGAAATGTTTAGTGAGTCATGTTTAGTGAGCAATGTTTAGTGAGCCATGAGCTCCTGCTGCAAACCCAATTAACACCTCCTCCCACACCAGCCATGTTGTAATCAAAGAGACAACTAGAGTTTCAAACAAAGAAGCTGCACAACAAAACATCATTTAAACAAATCATATACAACTTTGAGTTGACTTATTTAATAATGCACCCAGAATTGTAAATGACACAAATATACATATTAGAATGTACTGTCAATAAACATAATCAATGCATAGTCCAACACAAGGACCCCCAAAACAGGCCAAAATTGTATTTTATGACTACAGTGCCAACAGACTCATCTTTGATTTTACCTTTTATGTATGCAGTAGAGAACCACAATGATCAGGGGCACTATAACAGCTCCTCCACACCCTGCGGCCACAAGTGAGGACATGGGAATGGCAGAAGAAGAACCTGAAATAGAAATTAGATATATGCCATTATATAAACAGCTATTAACACTAGGGATGCCCCGATCAGGTGTTTTTGCATTTGAGTCCGAGTCCAAGTCATATGATTTTGAGTATCTACCGATACCGAGTCCTGATCCAATGCTTCTATATACTATACTAAGGTGAATGGCAGGTCACTCATTTGTGCTATCTTTGCTGTGATGTCCTGCGCCTTTGTGTTGTCACAAGGCAGTTTTTCTCTCCTCTTCAAACTCTCCTGCAGTGTGAGCTGACTCGTCTTTGGCTGGGTTGCCTGAGTAATCATATATCGGATGATCAGATCGGGACATCCCTAATTAACACAGAACAGCTCTTAACATGTGAAATGTATTTGACTAAAAGGCATAAAGTGTGAGTCATTATCAATTAAAAGAGCTGTAGTACTAGTATAATAACTCTAATGACTCGTCATGGCTAGACACTATTTATTCATCCACTACACTAGGAAAAGTGCACTGGCCCATTAAACAATGTACTAGAGCTAGTGCACTTTGTTTAAATCAACAATTATGTCACTTATGTCACTACTGATGCAATGGCATTATCGTGTGCAATATCACTACTTTTGCCAATATTATGTACAACAACCGACCGGGCATAGAGAACAAACCCAAAAGAATCTAAGTGTTATTTAGTAAACAAATTTAACAATCATTTTACTTATTCATCTATATTATTTATATCCACCTTTTCTACAGACCAGAACAATTAGTTTTCAGAGTTTGTATGTATATTATATTGCTCTTATCTTTGAGTGTTTTCCTGTCAGGGCAGTTGTTGCATAAGCAGTTTCCTCTGGGTTCAATAAAGATTCTACATTTGCCCATGTGGTCATCATTTTACAAATAAGTCTTCAAGATGGGTTCAAATCTCAAAACTGACTTGTTTGTCAAACTGGAGTCACGCCCTTGATGCTAATGAGCACATTTCAGAAAATGAAAATGAAGTTTCCGTTTTAGGCAAAAAATGTTATAAATAACGGGCCTATGTAAAGAAATAAGAGGACTTACAGTATATTAGTATACGAATTAATCAAATGAAGGCCCAATCTGGAGAGCTTATCCTGACTGAACCATTGTTTGCTGAATACAATCTTTAAGCCAGTGGTCCCCAAACCCTGCGCTGCGGACCGGTACCGGTCTTTGGACCAATTGGTACCGGGCCACCCAAAAAATATTTATTTCTGTTGTATTTATTATCTGAGTCTGCACAATTTATTTGAAAAATATTTTCTTTTGAAAACGGACCGGATTATCTCGATTACATCTCAATCACTTGAGTACCAAGAATTTAATTACATACGAGTACACAGTGGAATCATGTTTGTTATTATATTCACAATATAAACTATCTACTATGTGGAGGATGGTTCAGTTTGGCTCTCAAAACTTAATGATGCAGTTCGGGTTGGATGCAAATTCAAAACTGTGTTTGAAGTCAGACTAATACTTTTTCTTCTTCTTCTTCTTCTCCTTCTTCTTCTTCTTCTTCTTCTTCTTCTTCTTCTTCTTCTTCTTATTATTATTATTATTATTCAGCACCACCAGTATACTGATCACCGCCTGATTTTCTGAAATCACTTGCTCCTGCTTCTTGACTGGTTCAGGCCTTCAGTTAGAAGTGCTTCTTATTATTATTGTTGTATTCAGACTGGCAATGGGTGAAAAAAGGGTGGTAGTAAAATACTTCCCTGCGAACCTGATCACCCCCCCACACACACACACAAACCCACTTTCTACCATTGTACCCATAGTGGCTCCAGGGGGACTTTCCCTGTAGCTAATGACTGTGAGTCTGTCAGGAGTAAGGTGCCTATTAAATGCTGTAAATGTAAAGAGCTCACTCACCTTTGAGTTTAAGCTGTAGAGAAGTATGTCCCCGCTCATTGGTGGCATGGCAGGTGATCACATGATCTTCTTTGCTCCCCACATGTCCAGTCAGCGTTGATTTCAAATACTGTTGGGTTTCGGTGTGTGTTGTTCGACTTGATTGAAGACCCTGGGCAGTCCAGGTCACGGCTGCCACTGGAGAAGACTCAACCACACAATTGCACCTAACCTGTCCACTCTCCAGCGTGCAGGAGGAGTCTGGAGAAATGACTGGGGCAACTTGAAAATGATACAAGAAAACAATTAAGAATTTCTACACTTATGAAAGGAAACAAAAATGTGTCAGTTACAATAAGGGCTGCTGATCCTAAATCAGATTCATGGTCAAAACTGACTCACAGCCCAAGAAAGGCCTTGTGGATCTTGTGGAACCATTTTTTTTCTTATTTGAGCAGAGAAATTAGACTATTTCACTGAAAATGTATAAAAAATGACCCCTTTAACTCTTTTGGCTCCTTGACTCAACTTGGTCTTTATTACTCAGTAACATAATATTTGGACATAACACAGTATTTCTTAAATCAGTTACTTAAAAATCAAATGAAAGTTTCCACATGAACCAGACAGTGTCAACCAGTCAATACATGTTTGTAGTCCAAATTTAGCTTCTTTTGTTTAGAACTGGAGTTGTGCTAAATCTCAGTAGCCAACCGAATCCTTTTAGGAAAAATACATACTCTTAATTAGGGAAGCACAACTTGACTACTTGATGTAAACACAGCTTATCTGACTCGTGTGCTAAGTTTAGGTGACATTTTCCAGTTTGTCCGGTTATAGTACACGTGCGATGATGGCTTTATGACACCAAAACAAACATGTTGTAAAGGCTGTCCTTCCTAAGGCCGGTTTCAGCATAGAGCCATAAAACAGGCTTGGAGAACAGCTTGACTTTTCACAAATATATTAGCTTTGAGGGTAAGTTTTACAAACAAATTCAAATGGCCCAAACTGTTCCTGCAAAATAGCATCAGGAAAATTCTACCCCTCTACCC
The DNA here is from genome assembly GCA_037577295.1 of Ladigesia roloffi. Taxonomy (NCBI): domain Eukaryota; kingdom Metazoa; phylum Chordata; class Actinopteri; order Characiformes; family Alestidae; genus Ladigesia; species Ladigesia roloffi. The sequence goes on along the minus strand of JBBKCR010021812.1, from coordinate 4,528 downwards.
ACTGCATCCAACTCTTCATTAAGGTGGAACGGACTAGTAGATGTGGTTCTCAACCTTTTCAACATGAAGGCCCACCTATCTATCACTGCATTTTGCTAAGGCCTACTTGGCCACATTAGATAACCAATTGTGGACCAATGGCCTGTCTCAATTTTAGATTTGTGGCCCAATCAAAAACCTTTGTGGCCCATCAGTGGTCCCCAGCCCAGTGGTTGAGATACCTGGGTTTAGGACACAGCATGACTTACTGAAAATTATAGCATACTATTTAACTACAATCTTTGAAATATCAAATATAAATGTCTAAATGAGACATGTAAATATCTTGTAATGGTCCAATCTCTTTGACCCAGGCATGCAAACATAGTCATCACATTAGAAACTACTGGCAAAAATCTGGTAAAAAATTGCACCATGACTTTTAGCAGGGGTCACCAACAGATCGCATGAGGAACGGTACAAAATGTAATTATCCTGTTCTTCTTCTTTAATCAAATATGCATTTATATCTTTTAAAAATGACATTATCTAAAAAAAAGCATTTAAAACATGTTTATTATACATTAAGTTTAGGTAAACTCTGTACTAGTGTTATGAAACTGGGAGCTCTTCGGATGGCTCAGTACCTGTGAAGTAGCTCTCAGTTTCAGAAAGTTTGACCTCTGCTTCTATTGCTTCCATTGTTAGCCTCCAGTGCTACTTTAAATGCCAAACCTGTTTCATTTGGAAATGTGTGTAAATCTGTTTGGAAAAGACAGACACTCACAGTCCACATGGACCCCCGTGCTGTTGGAGCTAGTCTGGCCGATCTCATTGAGAGCCGAGCAGCGGTACAGCCCCATGTGTCGGTCCAGGACCCGCAGGTGGAGCCTCTCTGACTGCTGGCTGAGCTGGACCTCTCTGTCATCCTGAACCTGGTACCAGCTGTAGGACAGAACTGCTGGGAAAGCATCACTCAAGCAGGACAAGGTGACAAACTGGCCTTCCAAGACATGCGGTGGCCACTGACTTATGGACACATTCTGCGGGGGTGCTGAAAACAGTAAATTGCATAATCAAACCAGAAGCTCTCCTCTGATGGCCATTCAGAAGTTAAAACTACTTTGTAACTTTGCTTAAGATCCACCATATCTGCTAATGTTGAACAAAAACTATTAGAAACCTGTTAAAGTAATCCCATTACATGCTAGCTGTTGGCTACTGACTTTCATTCATTGTTAACAACATTAGCAGAACAGAGACAATGTTTTATTTTTCATATGGGTTAAAAAACCTGTTTACATTTCAGAATTATATAATGGTTTAAAAAAAACAATAAATACACAGATATGGTCCTTAGTGGCAATCAGCAACAGAATCCACATTAAACCCTTTTAGGTTTAGACATTCTATATAAAAATACTCATAGCTCAATTAGAGAACCACCACTGTACCTTTTATGACCAGGGTGTGCTTTTGCTGCCCATGAGCATTGTAGGCCCTGCAGGTCACATTCCTGCCGTGGAGAGTCATATCGAAGAGTAGCAGCCCACATAGTGTGTGATTCTGACGAGTGTTAAACACACTAACTTCGCTGAGGGTGGACTGAGGATCCATGCCGTCCACCTTCCACTCCACCGAGGCGCTGGGCAAAGAGTGGACCTTACACCAGCACCACAACACAGAACCGCGGATATTGCAGCTCGATTCTGACAAAATGGAAGGCTTATCTGGAAAATTAACATTCAAAAGAAAACGGTGTATGTACATGAGTACTGTGATGAGAAGGCATCCATTTTCATCTTGATACCTGCAGATCCATAGTTACACAATCAGAATTGTAATATAACACCCATGGCCACTTTATTACAAAGATCTCCCTTGTACTTCCACTCATGGCCACTTTATTAGAAACACATACCTTGTTTATTAGACACACTTTTCTTGCGCATTCATTTGCTGGGCACTTTAATAGAAACACCACCTTTCTACTTTCACTGACTAGACACTTTCTTAAAAACACCTACTTTGTGTTTCTATGTATGGCCACTTTATTAGAAACACCACATTTGTACTTTAATATAATGGTCACTTTGTTAGAAACACCACATTTGTACTTTCATTTAATGGTCACTTTGTTAGAAACACCACATTTGTTTGGCACTTCTAGTTTGAGAGTGGTCAGCCACCCAAAATATATGCATCAGGCTTGTCAAGCTACTAAGGAAAGGATGACCAAATGAAGATTAACACAAAAGGTGCATCAGCCGAGGGGCTGCAGCCACGAACTGTACACCCACAAGGTGGAGCTGAAGGGGGTGTTTCTGATAAAGTGGCCGCGGATAGCAGAACTTGTCCCGGTCAATGCTGAGTCCACTCTGTATTCCACAGACTCTCTGGATGTACAATAGAGGATAAAAAGCCCCAGATCACTGACTCACACTCTGCAGTGATGATGAAGGGTGCTGAAGAGTTCTCTGCTCCGAGAACGCTCTGGGCTGTGCAGTAAAAGCTGCTCAGGTCAGGCTGCATGTCGGTGAGTGTGATGCTCTTCTCTCGAGAGGTCAGTGTTCGCACAGAACCGTCCCTCTCAACGTACCACAGGAAGGAGGAGGCAGGGGGATTAGCATCACTCCGGCATTCCAGAGTTACATTCCCACCCTTCAAGGCCGTGCTGTTCTCAGCAGAGACATGAACTGACCGAGGGGTATCTAGGAAAATGAGAAGAGTCGGTGTGAACTGTTGCTCAAAAAAATCGTCTTTACTTATTTATCCCCCTTTACCTCAAATGGAAAATTCAAAATAATATCTCTTCTCAGTTCATTCTATTTCTCTTAAACATAAATGAGCTCAATTTAGCACCAATACGCTTCTTAAAATCAGCACCTGAGGACGAACCTCCCTCTAATCTCTTTCTTTGCTCTCAATGCTCTGATCAGATCTTCAGATAAACCAAAGGTTCCAAAGGAAAACAACATCTGTACAACATCTGAAATTTGTCTTAGTGATCAGGAGAGCGGAAGACTTTTAAAAAGTCCTTAAAAACAAGAATACTATTAGTATTAACACTTTTAAAATGGTAGGTATACTTAATTTAAATTAATACAGCACAGCACAGCACACTGTGTTAACAATGTGAAATTCCTTCACTGCATTTAATCCATTCACCAAGTGAACCAGGGGGCTGCCAACAACGAGGGGCTCAGGGAGCAGAGTCTGGAGACTGTATTTTGCTCAAGGACACTCAGTGTTATCCTCAGCTGCCCTTATCTTAAGGCACAGCTTAGACAGTAGAGTGCATCCTTCAAAAATAGCATGCATTCTGAAAGTGGTATACACACTGAAAAAAGGCACACTTCCTAATAAACTAGCATTTAGTATGTATACTACATTTATAGCAAACGTTGTGAGTGCATAATACATTTTAGCAAAGCTTGTAAATTAAAATGCTTACTGAACACATTCATATAAATAAAGTAGCAATTATATTGTGCAAAAAATAGCAGGCATACCACCTAAAATGTGCATGCAGATTTAAAATGTGCATGCAGACACGTCGTGTGTGAAAAAAAGTAGTATGGATACTTAAAAAGCAGCAAGCATAATATGTCTAAATTTTAGAAAGCAATATGCATACTCCAAGCAAAGCTTCAAAAATTATGCATGCTTACAATAAAAACACAAAAAGCATACTGTGTGAAAAAAGTGGTCTGAAGACTTCCAACAAAGCTTAAATATGAATTTTTAAAAATTAGTGTACATGCTTAAAAAGGTAGTAGAAAGATTTTGCCTGTGTATGCGTATCTTCATGTATTTTTATTTGGTTTTGTGTGTGTGTGTGTGTGTGTGTGTGTGTGTGTTTATGCATTTGTGTGTAAGTGTTGGTGGATTAGTTAACATATGTGTGTAATAAGATGATAAAGCAACCCCAAAATGATTAATTGGAATGTAATTTATTATAAGCAAATTATTCTTCGAGGATTTTTAACCCCTGCATAACATATTTCTAGTTTTCCAGTTGAACAAAGTTGTTTTCTTAGTGATAATAAAGGTAAGGACTCACAGTTTACATTAATTTCCACCCAAGTTGGAATCGGCTGCCTGCCCGGGTGACGGACCCAGCAGGCCACGGGCTTGCCCTGGTCAGTGGCTCTGGCAGGGAAGGAGATGGTGCTTTTGGCTTCCCAGTAGCCCTGTCCCAGGTCAGTGTGGTTCCACTGGATGTCACCTTTTATGTCCCCAAAGGTAAGATTAGGGGGGGATGAGGGGCATGTGTGCACCACGGTGCAGGAAATATGAAGAGTTTCACCCTCCTTTGGGTTTCCTTCAACAATCAGCTGCACTACTGGTGGGGTTCCTGGTATAAATGGCAGCAAATATTCAAATTTAGCCATAGGTCTCAAATTACAATATAAAAAATGAATAATGACAATAAGAACTGAATAATAAGTTCAGTTTATGTTTAATAACAGTGTAGCTGCCATCAAGGGCAACTCATTTATTTAATTCATAACATAAAGGAGTTCATTAGAATAAATAAGTAATGTAT
>JBBKCR010021803.1:0-12044 GCA_037577295.1 Ladigesia roloffi | reverse complement strand
CACCTTCTCTTTCAATGTTTTTTCTTGGTTTTTATTTCTTTTTGACAGTGTACATGAATAAATCTGAATAAGTAAAGTGTTTTTTGCCATAATGTGGAGTAGTACTGTAGTGGAACAGGATCTCTAACTGTGTACTAACCCGACCATCACCACTGATGGTCCCAAACTCTTTAAGAAGGAAATTACACTAATAAACTCTTGACAAAGAACACCTGTTCATTAAATAGTATTCCAGGTGAATGCCTCATGAATCAAATTGAAAAAAGTGTGCAAAGCTGTCGTCAGCCGATTACAAGATTAGTCTACAATGTAGCCAATTATAAAAACAAAGAGAATCATTAAATGAAAATGTGTGTGTATATATATACATTTCTGATTCCTGATCTCTCAGTTCTTAAACATCACACATTGAACTCTGCTTTATATATTACTTGAAAAATCGTAATTGTGAAAAATATCCAAAGACAACCAAAAGATTTGAGTCTTGTCCTCCCCAGGCTCCAGACCTTTCTCCCTAACTGCATGCTAAAATATTTCAACTGGTCGTCCACCATGATCACGGTAATTTAGCATAAGACTAGACAGTCCGGGAGCCCAGCCCTGAGTGTTTAATTCACTCCCCCTCTGTCCATTTGGGCTTGTATAAACACAGAAATCTGGGGGAGTTCTGCTTGTTTACTGCAATCCAAACGTTTGAGTCCATTCTCCCCAACCTGTCACTCACATCCTTCCTCCCCACCGCCATCAGACTCTAACTCCTCCGCATCACAAACCCACACAATAATCAGTGCTGCTGCTCGTATGTGCAATTTCATTCTCATTAAGTGCAATAGTGTAACCGGGTGAAATATCTCTGATCTACTACTGATCTATGCTATGTGCAGTATCAGACTCAGTATGGAGAACAACTCCAAACCACTAGGCAGCAGTAAGTATTTTAAATAGAGTATTTATAACCCAGCTTTTTATCGTGTAGTTTGTATAATGGTATTTCTGCAGAGTTTTAATTTGACTTTCAATTGTTCTTGTCTGTGTGTCCCTGTGTGTCTGTGCAGTTGTAACATAAACCGTTTTCTAAGGAATCAATAAAGTTTTCTGATTCTGATTCAATTCCTTTAGACGTTCCCACCACGCAGAACTGTCCCACAGTAACAACTGACCGGTCACTGGACGTTGCATCAGAGGAGGAAAACAGCACAATCAAAGCTCCAATGGAGAACTGCAGACGAACACTCAACTGGTATATTGGACGCAGGCCGCGGACGGCTTTCTCCAGCCTGCAGGTGCGTAATAGAGATATACTCTCTCAACCCTTTGTGCTGAAACTGCTATGCTATAATTGTTTCCACATGACTTACAGTACTGCGCTAAAGTTCTATGCTAATTCTTTAAAGCCATTTTTCTCAGCGTCTCTTTATTCTAGCAAAGTTAGCATCAGGATAAATGCAAACAAACAAGAAAGCAGTAAAAGAATCAAGATTTGTTTGTAAAAAGTGGTTGATATTTTTTGAGCCGGTGAGGAGAACAGGTTTAGTTCCAGATTCCTCCTCAGTTTTTCCCGCCGTTGTTTGGATGGTGAAACTCCATCACTAGCTCCTGATTTAACTAATAAAGGACTAATCGAGTCAAACCAGGTTTCTGATGGAAACTTCAAGTAATACTGGAGTTCCACAAAGAACACACTAATACACGGAACAGAACATCAACGTTTAGTGTATACGTTTATTTTTATTTGTTTTGTATATTTAGACATTTTAATGTGGCAAAAACACTCACAGCTCATTTTCTCCAGATTGAGATTCTCGAGAGCGTGTTTGAAGTGAACTCATACCCAGGAATTGATCTACGAGAGGAACTGGCTCAGAAACTACACCTTGATGAGGACAGAATACAGGTATGAGGCTGAAACATTTCCCTCTTACTGGTTAAAATGAATTAAATGGACAGTTTGCAGCTCGACTAATCCTTTGTTATTTCAAGGTTTGATACAATAAAGAATACGAAGCAACACAGTGTGCAGAGTGCAAGTTAGAACAGATACAATACAGACAACATGGTAAATAAACACCACAACAATTTACTGTAATGTAATGTAATGTAGACTATGTAAACCATATAGAATTACTAGAGTTGCACCATAAGTGTAATATTATACAGGAGGCAGACAGCATTGAACAAAGTGCAAGGGAGGACAGAAACAAAACAGAATACAGCAGTGTAAAAGTAATGTGGCTGGGATGTAAAACAATACAGTAAATAGACATTTTGTATGAGGGATGTAAATGAATATACTCGTGCACTATTCCAGAATGAATATAATATTGCATCATATGTATAATATAATATTGCACAAGGGTAAAGTGTGAAGTGGATGTAAACCTTCCAGAATTAATATAGTATTGCATCATATGTATGATATAATATTGTACAAGAGCAATTGTAACTAGTGTTTTCCAGCTTATTCAGGTTTTTAGATTTTTATTGTTTTTACAGAGTTTGAAGGCTGAGATGCAGTTTTATGGTGGAATTTATCAGTGTTTCTCAATCCTGGTCCTGAAGGCACCCTACCCTGCTTTACCATCTCCCAACACACCTGACACAGCAGTCCTTCAATGAGCTGATGTGAATTGAAGAAAACACTAAAACTGAGCGGATGTGAATTAAGGAAAGCACTAAAACTGAGCTGATGTGAATGAAAGAAAACACTGAAACTGAGCTGATGTGAATTAAGCACTAAAACTGGCAGGTTATGGTACTTCCAGGACCATGGAGGAGAAACACTGAAAAAATCTTAATATTACACATATTTTGTACATAATCACATTTTAAGGCAAAATAATTCACATGCAACTTTAAAACATCCCAGTAAAGCCTGGTGTGTGTTTTTTTTAATCTTCTATATTTTAGTACTATCCTAATAGTTGCTCTACAATGCTATTGTAGATTTCCTTTTTTTAAAAAGAATATCGAATCATAAACCTGATTTTTTCTAACTTGGATACCTGCATTTTATTTATATTCATTGTCCATTTTATTTCTGCCCATCAATGGTCAGGACCACCCCAGGACCACCAGGGTCAGAGTGAAGGGGTGTTGCCATAGTGTTAAAAGATGTAGAGAAATATGTGCTCTATAGGTGGTAACTGTAAGTGCCCCTGTATGATGAGTGGAGCTCATTACATGACAAATGAGTGTATGAGTGTTGTACATGGAAGGTGTAGCTATTAAAGTAAGTATGTTTGTGATTAATAATGTAATTAAAACAAAAAAAGTTTGTATTGATTACACTGGTTACTGATGACTGACAGTACTTGAACTGAATGGTGTTAAGGCACCAGACGTGTCCTGACCAAAAATAAAAGTATTAATGTTTCTCTGTGTCTCCTTACAGATCTGGTTCCAGAACAGAAGAGCGAAACTCAAGCGCTCCCATCGTGAATCCCAGTTCCTCATGGTGAAAAAAGTCATCACGGGGCTTCAGGGCAGAGAGCAACAGGGACTATAATAAACACACCCCTCTTTACTTTTCTTTATTATATTGTAATATATTGTGATATATTTTGGGTTGCGAAGTAGCAGTTCAGTATTTAAAATGTTTGTTTTAATAACTTATGTACCTCTGTTTTTTATTAATTAGCAGGTAATTAATAATAAAGCAATGTGGTTTGACATTATAGTAATTTTGTCATCTTTTTTGCACTGTAAGCACATGGACACTTAAAGATAAATAAAGAAATTCAGTGTACTTGCTTTAAACGAATAAATTCAATACGTTTGGGATACATTTATTAAGTTTTGGGATTTTGCACAGTTTAAAATAGTACAGAGACACTACTGTATACTCCCAGATACTACTATGTACTACCAGACACAACTATATACTCCCAGATACTACTATATACTACCATATACTACTATATACTACCAGACACAACTATATATTCCCAGATACTACTATATACTGCCAGATACTACTATATATTCCCAGATACTACTATATACTGCCAGATACTACTATATATTCCCAGATACTACTATATACTCCCAGGTACCACTATATACTCCCAGATACTACTATATACTACCAGATACTACTATATACTACCAGATACTACTATATACTACCAGATACTACTATATACTCCCAGATACTACCAGATATGACTATATAATACTAGATACTACTATATACTCCCAGATACTACTATATACTCCCAGATACTACCAGATATGACTATATAATACCTGATACTACTATATACTCCCAGATACTACTATATACTCCCAGATACTACTATATACTCCCAGATACTACTGTATAATACTAGACATTACTAAATATTCCAAGATACTACTATATACTACTAGACATTACTAAATATTACAAGATACTACTATAAATGACCAGACATTACAATAGATTACCAGAAACTACTAAATAATACCAGACACCTCTATATATACCAGATACTACTGTATACTACCAGACACTACTACAAGCATCGCTGATACATGCAATATCAGAGAAATGCCTAGCAATGACAATAGAATGGAGCATTAAGTCATGACCAATGCACAGCATCAACTGGGATGTATATTCTAGTGACTGTGTCGCTGTTTTAAACTGTAGAGTGAGCTGAGAGCAAATACAGAGGGACTCATTTGTGATCATGTGTTATTTAAAGTTCTGGCCCTCCTGTGGGACATTTTTGTCCAATTCGCTATTTTTTTAACTGTGTTAATGCATATGGAATGAAAATGGTTTTCAGATCTTTGAACTTTTTGCCTTCAGCTTTAACTTAATTTAAATATATCAATAATACACTCTAATCAATCCAATTGTAATGCCCTTGTAGACACTTTCGGCCAATAGAAAAATTTTAATTTCTTGATATTTATGCTGTTAAAGCATACAAATTAGGTTAAAAACACTTGAGAAATGTAGATTGTAGTGTTTTCTTCCAAATAATGTAATATCCATTTTTGGCCAAGCGAGCCTTTTATTTAAAATTCTTAATTTTAATTAATTTTTGCTTTTCATGACAAGGACTGATGCTAATCTAAATCAAGTTGGTGAAAGTTGACAAATATTAATATATATTAATTTTATATCATTTTGGGAGTGTGAACAGGAGGTGGCCATTTTTGGCCACGAGGACGCTGAGTGTGAGTTTTTTAGGCTTTTTCTGTCACTGCATAAAAAATGTATAAAAATCACTGATACTGCTAATTATTGATATATCTTTAGCTGAAATAATGCCTAAAAATAATTCAGGTTGCATGTATTACTTGGTAAAAAAAAGTTTTTTAATACTTTTCTCCCTTCATTAGGTGATCTTACTGGCATTTAAAGGGTTAAAATTCTTCATTAAATGAATTTTGGCTTTTCATTACAAGGACTGATGCTAATTTAAGAAATCAAGTTGGTGAAAGCTGAAAAATATGTTAATATATATTAATTTAATATCATTTTGGGAGTGTAAACAGGAGGCGGCCATTTTTGGCCACAAGGACCCTGAGTGTGAGTTTTTTTTAACTTTGCTTTCCCGGAAGAAAAAAAAAACAATGCATAATAATCAGTGTTGTTGTTAATCAGTTCCAGATCTCAGACTGTACTATTAGTAACACAAGAAAATCCAGCAGCATTGAGAATATATGAAATTTACACTGTTAATGTTGTTTCCTAACAAGTGCATACTGCAAACAAACGGGTATTTAAAGGATTTAAAAATAAAAAAAGAATGGAAATGTTATACTTATGACCAGTACTGATGTTAATTAAACACTTTATGCAGTAAAAATAGCAAAAAAGCATACATTTAATAAAAATCACAGACTTAATCTGTTGGTGGCCATTTTTGGCCACAAGAACGCTTAAAGTGTAGCAAAAACGAGGACAGCTAGAGGGTTAATAATTATAATTTCCAATAGGGGAGTATGATGGTTTACTACACTCCAATAGAACAAATGAATGACACAATTTTGACATAGTTGTGACCTTAAGGATGTCAAATAATGGTTTAATTGTGCATGAAAAAAAATTAGTGTTGTTGTTAATTAGTTACATAATTCAGGCCCTTCCATTTTTGGCCCTAGCACCACTGAGAATAATGAAAAGGGCCATTTTTTAGGTTGTTTGCCAACAAGTGCATTGTGCAAACAAACTGGTATTTGAAGGATTAAAAAAACAAACAAACAACGGAATAGAAATGTGATACTTATGACAAGAACTGATGTTATTTACAAATTTTATGTAGTAAAATTAGCACAAAAGTATATTACAATCTACAAAAAATATTTATAAATATATGGCCATAATTTAAAATATTATATAAAACTGCTCGCATGGCCAAAAATGGAATGAAAGCATTTAACCTACATTGTATTATTTAACAGAGTAAATAGCAAAAAAATGTAGTTTTCATGGGTTTTATTTGGCCAAAAGTGTCCATGAGCACGCTGAGTGTATAGTAAAAAGGCCAGAGGGTTCATAAGAGGGTTAATAGTGTAACTATTTTAAAACTAAAAATCACCGGAAGTAGATACTATAGTGTGTGTGTATGTTTGTGTGTGTATATTGTATAAACATAATATAAGACAGTCTATATTTTCTGCATTTTAGCATCCATCCATCCATTTTCTACCCCTTTATCCCGCACTCGGCTCAGGGTGTGGGGGGGTTGGGTGGGCTGGAGTCTATCCCTGGCTGCTATGGGCGAAGGCGGGGTACATCCTGGACGGTCTGCAATGTAACAGTACTTTGTCATATTTCTATGTTGTTTTTAGATCATACTATAACATATTATTTGTGAATTTAATAAAATAATAATTATATAAAAGTGTTATTGTATATGTAACTATTACTATATTTTCAATTTAATCCAGCTTACATAATTAATAATTTTTTTTCATTTATCTAGCTTTAAAGTTTTTTACCAGCTCCTCATTTTACCAGAATGTTCTGAAATCTTTAAAGCTTGCAGTGCTAGCATCAGTTAAGAATCATTTTATACATGTTACTGAATGATCATTTATATTATTGAAAACACTAATTCCAACCTCTTGAACAGTAGAGTACAATGGTGGCGGAGCAGCGTGTAATTAGAAGCAAATTAATTTTCCACACCACAGTGCAGTCACCGAGCATGACCGTAACAATGGGCTCATCCTGAGGGTGGTGAATAAGCCATACAATCAACAGGGAAGAGGAAGCATACCACTGAATAAACAGTCCTACAGATGAGATGAGAAAGCTGGACAGATGGAGAATAGAAGTTTTTAATGCAGCTGGTTTAATTAATGATTCAAAGAGCAGAAAAATGCCTCAGAATCAACTTGAGCCAATTTCCCAGACCTACACTGGCCGCCACTGCTGCTGACATTTAAGACTCATCTTGTGTTTCCTTTGTATCAAGAATATTTTTACTATCTGAAGAAGGAGTCGCGCTAGATAACAGGGCTGGTATTGTTGCCAATTTCCTAAATCGATTTGATTCCGCTTCACAAGGTCAGGTTCCGATTCAATTCTTAATACGATTTAATTCGATATCGATTTATTTACAAATTTCTTTGTATTAATTTTAGTTTGGGTTGGTTATAAGTTGGCTTGAGTGGAGGATATCCCTAAGTGATGGACTGTACTACATTATTACCTGTGGACAGGATATTTTTCCAATAAGGGATTATTTTATAATTTATAAAGTCCAACATTATAGTATTGTCTATTTACATTAAAACAACTTCTGCACATCAATAACATGAATATCTGTAACTGTTGACAGGAACAGTGAGTGTGTGTGAGGAACAGAGAGAGAGGGAGAGTCACGAATGAAAAGAATTTAGGAATAAAAGGATTTCGCGAAGTTCAATAGATCAATCCGCGAATTTTTTAATAGATATCGTATTTTCGAGAATTGAGAATCGATGTAGACTGGTGAATCGATTTTTTTAACCTAGCCCTACTAGATAACGCAACACTGCTATGAGGATTTGACTGCATACAGATAATGGATTGCATATTCCACTCCAACTCATCCCTAAGCTTCTGGATGGAACTTCTTCACTCAGAACACACAGTGTATCAGTCTAAACACTTATCCCAAAGATACAGAATGGATCTTTTTCACTTGGGAGAACACACCATCAGGCCCAAAAACATCCCAAAAACTACTGGATGAAATTTCTTTGAGTGAAGAAGCTCAATCTAATAGCTTTGGGATGAGTTGGAGTGGAGTTTGTGACCATAGATCAGTACATGATGCTTATGCGTTGGAATATAAGTATCAGGTACATATTAATATTTATGTTAAAAAATGTGTCACCTGATATACACATCAGAAGTTGTGCCATATGTGTCATTTATTCAAAGCGCAAATTCAGCATTTCAGTAGTTTAGAGATATGCACCTACCTTGAAATCCTGAAGATAAATGATATGAAATAAGTATTCATTTTATGTCATGAAAAGACTGAAAATAGATCACTTTGTTTACTACGTTTTTAAGTGAGGATTCATTACTTCTTTGGCTACCAGCCAGGCCTCTGTGCTGATCAAGCCCATCAGTAGGGGGCGCCAGAGGAAGCTTAGAGGAACAAGTACGGCCCTACCCTGACTTGCACACTTGTGGGCACGCTAATGGTATATAAATGACACCCAGTAATTTCTGTATCCCCTTTAATGGAGTTTATGCAATATTTTGGTTCAGAAACACGATATGACATCAGCAGGAAAGAAAGCTACTTCAGTTAAATCCTGTGAAGGTAAACAGACGAAAACTAACTTCAAGCCAAGACGCCTCATATCAGAGAGTTTGGCCTGACCGCAGGCTTTCATCTCACATCGCTGACCTTGATTAACTTTGTACACATATTGTGCAGAAATGGTCTCAGGAAGAATAAATAAGTATCAGAGTATTGCTTTTTCAGCCAAATGTTGCTCTGGTGGCCCTAGCCGTGATGAGGGACCTCATGTTAGGTTACTTTCAAGTGGGGCAGGAGTGAAATTCACTGGATATTGACCATTATATCCCTTTAGGCTAGGTTGCATTAAAGTCAGTGCTGGAAATAGCCAATGGTTTAATATTTAAAGGCCTTGCTGGAGTGCTTACAAAATTTCTCCAGGTTAATCAGTCTCCAAATGGGCTAAATGATCAAATACACTCTTGGAAAGACTGGCGATGGCCAATTATGGCAAATGCCATGGCTGTGTTCGACTCATGAACACATTTACGGTGTCAAAAATCCAAATTTTTCCTTTTACTGAAAAGGAGGATGATTTGCAATGACATATTTGATGTCTTAAGTTTCTTTAGTTTTGCAAGCAGTTACAGGGATAATGTTAAGAGGTTTTTCACATCATGACATGTTGTGTTATTCATAAACATAAACAGTTTGATCATTTTGTGCACTATGCCAACCAATAAAACATGCCAATAAATAAATGTATTTCAGAAATATTACACATAACAGTTTTTTCTGAGAGCTGAATAAATATTTGTTGAGTGAAACCTCCATACTAACGCAGAAATGGCAGTTATCCTCCACACTATTTTTGCATTTGTGATGCCCGTGCCTCGTCCGCAGTGCCCCCTCGTCCTCCTGCTGGGTTGTTTATGTTTGGGTGCGGGCGGCACTTAGCAGCTCAACATGAGGACGAGGAGGCGTGGCATACGAGACCAAGATATAACTGCTTTAACCTTGGAGCTCCAGAGCTACAATGAAGAAGCAAACTATATGGCTAATGGACTACAATTGAGATTAATGGAGGAAAGAACTTTATAAATTATGAAATTTTGTGAGAATTTATTCTTACTAAACTGCTTCTTTATTTCCAGATATTCACTAAGGAGCATCATTGACACTTTACAGGATTCAAGACTTAAAGCCCTTCTTATAATTTTCTTTTACTATGCCACAGTGGCCAATTAATGACAACTGTTGTCACAATGCGAAGGATTTAGCCTTCAGCACTAGCCTAACAAAAGTAGTCATTGTTGACTGAGGAAGTCTCTGGGATCATTTTTTTGGGGACTGATCCGACTGGAAACTATTAGAAACTTCAGAGCCCCTGGGCTGGTGATGTGTGTCCTGGATTTAAATCACTGGCGTCATCCTGGAGAGACACAACAGCGCCTGCATGTACAGCACTGGCCAACAAGGTGGGGCGGTATCAAATAACACACTGCTCAGGGAATCCTGAAGATGAAAGAAGCACGCATTAATACATCAATAGCAAATAAAAACACAGAAAGAACTCTAAATGTCTATAATTATTTCGTTTGAACATACTCCCAAAATGTTGTTTCCAAGTAACATGTTGTAAATGGAATTTACAAGAAATTCAGTCATGACACATTGTAGGAATCAGGACCTGTGTCCATATCCTTCATTCTGATACATGTAATATTATACAATTGGTAATTATTTACTTAAGCTGTTGAATACTTTGTATTATGGGATAGTAAAACAGTTCCAGAAAAAACAAGAGAGCGCTGCAAAAATGTCAGTTTCTCTGGTTTTATTGAACTGAAGTATTGAACTGAACAGCTTTGCCTTAGTTTATAAGAACTGCTGACAATATTTCTCCTCATTTCCAAATAAAAATGTTGTTTTCTAAAGCAGAATGTTAGAGGAAATAAAAAATAAGGGAAATTATGCAGTTTTTACAGAGCTAGATCACATTTCTTTTTCACTCTTAAACAAAATGGCAATAATGACCTTTGACAAACTTCTAGTAGTGTTTTACAATCCAACTGGTTTCACTGTGAAAGGAGAGTGTGGATTACAGGGGAGTTTTATATTTTTCCTCACTAATTAAGATGTGATTCAGGTAATCATTAATCAGTACCTCAAAAAGCAAAATGAGGTGCTTGTGTAGGACTTTAACAGACACTGGTATGGAGCGGTTGTCACTCATAGAGATGCTGAATTAGAAATAAATTGGAGTAGTCTCTTTTTTTTCTCTGAGCTGTGTATACTGACAATGCTTGTTGCCTAATGGATAACACCAATAGGAGTCCCTGGGCTATACTCCTAACGTTACATTACCCAACATCTGTAACTCGATCCAATGGTAAAACTCTGCATGAGACCTTCTGCTGAATCGATAAATGTGCTTCATTAAATGACATTTTCTTTTATGTCTTATTGTTTTTAATTCAAATTGAATTCCATTGTGGAAGATTTTATCAGCATGTATTTTTAAATGTGCATTAAAAATAAATTAATTGGATTGTACTTTGTATTGTGGTGTATCAAATGACTGATTTATCTAAAAGAGCATTTATTGGATTAAGAAACATGCCTGCAAGACTTACAGGTAAATTCAGACCTGTTTGGAGCTCTGGTTGTCTTTCAAGCTTGAAGACAAAAGGAGGATCCTTTTCATGTTCACATCAATAGTAACACAAGAGCACTTGAAAGAGGACCTGGGCGTCCCTGCTCAGACAGTTTGGCTCAAAAATGTTTTCGAAATCTTTCCAAACAAGCACCTGTGATCTTTGCAGGTACTGGAAATTGCCCTGGGAGTTTATATGACTTTAAACATTCATGCGATCCAATTTATGCACTTCTATAATGGCTGTTTTATTTGATCTGTGTTTCTGTATATTCCCATGTTCATTTAATGTTAGTCCTCTAATTGATTGTTTCATCCGACTGGTTGTAACAGCATAACTCACTGAATATCTAACACTCGTTTGGTGATCCACATTATCATTAGGTGGCTTTTAATAGGTAGTGATGAATAAAAATGGAATTTTCTGGCTAATAAATGAATCAAATGAAGAACATACAGCACATAATGTGAACATATGGAGTGACCTAGTGGTTGGGAGTTATTCACTGCAATCAGAAAGTCATGGGTTCTAATCTCAAGACTGTTGGTGGCACCACTGAGGTGCCCTTGAGCAATGTACCATCCCCACACTCTGCTCTCCCAGATGCTGTGTATCTATCTATCAATCAATCAATCAATCAATCAATCAATCAATCAATCAATCAATCAATCAATCAATCAATCAATCAATCTATCTATCTATCTATCTA